>JAAGNO010003742.1:16595-98406 GCA_033439905.1 Ceryle rudis | reverse complement strand
GATTTGGGGTTTTTTGTTGGTTTTTTTTGTGGTTTTTGTTTTGTCTTATTTGTTTGTTTGTTTGGGTTTTTTTTTTGGGGGGGGGGGATGTTAAAAAGAAGGAAAAAAAGACTTGTAAGCTATTCACTCTGAAAAAGCCCATCTCTTTTCAGGTAGTCGGTTCAGACAGCCAAAGTCCTTAGTCACTCTGGAGATTATAGGCCCCATTTCCCTTCATTTCAAGCTTATTTTTGCTGCAGTTTAGAAGAACTGAACATTGAAAAAGTAAAAGAACTTTTTGACCCTAGTCTTACATAGTACCATCTTTATGTATCAAACTCTCCACTTAGACTACAGTAGGCCAATAGGACTTTCACCTCATTAAGTCCCTTGTCAGGTGCATTGTCATCCATCAGTCTTGCATGGAGAAGAATCACACAGAGCTCAGAAGTGTTCACAGAGGTTGGCAAAAGAAAATAAAACCACCTGTATCTGCAAAACCACTTCTGAAAAGAGAAATGTGAGACTAAAACCAGAAAAACAAACCAACAGACTGTTACTCTTTTTCTTCACTAATGCAAATTCCTTACATTTAGCAGATGTGGAAAATTAAAGTGAATGGACAAAGAAATTTTTGGATATGCTCATTTTCTCTGCTCACATATGTCACACTGCTTGTATGCTGGGCATAACCATCCAGTGCTACTCTTGTAGAAATTTGTCACAGAGATCCATATTTATCTCTGAGGTTACTGCAGGAGAAGTACCTCTAGTCAGTAAATTATAGCAAATATTAGCAATTAACTAGGCTAATTCAGCTCAACCCGTAGGTGGAAAATATGTTAATGTTTCAGAAGTAACAAAAAGTATTGCATATCTCTATTAATTGCTCATTCCCTGGTCACCTCCATCTCTGTCATTTACTCCTTCTCTGCGTATCCCTGCTCCCACCTCCCCTTCTCCCAGTTTTTGGTTCTAAGCTTCCTACCCCATCTTCTCCACCTCCCTCCATCCTTTGCTCTTCTCAGTTACTTTTCATTGTGGCAAGTCAGCAGAATTGGGTTAAGGACTGTTACAGGAGGTGGTCTTACATGTCAGGTGACATAACTGCTCAATTTTCCAGATTTGATTTAGCACCAGATAGCAATGTGGAGACCTTTGTACAATTTCATTGTTGTATTATTAAACATCCATCTTGCTTTGCTTCAAGTCTCATCTATTTCCATAAATTATATCTTCTTACCTGTGTGGTTTAAGACTTGCAGGACCTGGTATCACAAATACATTGTCTCTGTTTTTCCCTTCTCCATAAAGCCCTTTTGTGCCATGTGTTTGAAGGATGCTATTTATACAGTTAAGCTACACTCTATTTATCTATCTTATAAATAATAATAATAAAAGCTAGAGAAAATTGCCAAATCTCTGTAATTTGTAGAATTATATCACTAATTTTTTTTGCTTGATAGGTGCTGTCACAGGTGAAATCATCTGCACAGTTACATACTTATAAACTGACAGTTTCCTATAAATACTGAAATTCTGTAATTACCACTCATGCATCAGAATTTGAAAATAGATAAAACAATAACAAAGAGCAAGATCTTAACATTTAATCCTACCTATCTCAAAATACCCACCAACCATTGTTCTTAGAATGCACCCAACCACTCTGTAATATGACTTGATGCTGCAAAGCTGCTATATTTGTACCCAACAACAGAAATGTAGTGGGAAGCAGATTATTTTTAGTCAAAAACATAAACTGACAACAGGCAACTGATTCTGAATCCAAACCATTAGCTACATATCAGAAAAAAATTGAATTAGTTAGAACCATTTTTAAAGACCCATCTGAAGAGTTAATGCATCTTCTGTTAAATTGTGTAACATACCATATTGTCTAACAGAGCATAAATTTGGCCTACTTGTCTGCTTACTGGTCAAACTGGAGCTACAGCAGCATATAAAATCTCAAAGACAAGAGGCAGAAAATGTGAAGGGCACAGCAAGGATAAACTGCCACTGACTGCAAAAGAGAGAACTGCACTTTCCAAGTGACTTTCCTTCTCCAATCAGAAAGAATGGCATACCCACACCCTGAGCACATGCTTCTGGGTATGGAAAATTGCAGTCTGCTTTTGAAATTATGGGTCACTTCTGATCAGGGATGTATTCAGCAAAGTGTTTAAATATGGTCAGTACAGCTACTTTTCCAGTAACCAAAGGTCTTCTGTTGAGCAACCTTCTCTTGCATTTACATCATCCATTCAAACTGAGGAATCTCACATACAGGCACAGTCAGTTCTGAGGAGGAGGACAGTTACCAGCTAACCTTGTTTCTTGTCTGCTCCTAGTCAAGACAACAGTACAGACTCCAGTCCAACTGGTAAAACCCAAAACAAGCACATGGGAAAGAAAAATCTCTTTATCTAGTGCATAGATGGCACAAAGCAGTGGAAATAGGTGCCTGAAATTTTGGGAAATGCCAGAACACCATATTAAAGCTTACCCATTCTTTTCAGGCAATATCAAAAAGCAACTTGAAATCACAAACTTACACTGGACCTCAGGTCTAATTACCTCAGTTTGAGATGCAAGTTTGACACTGTGAAATGTCCAGGACTAAGCTTATACAGGGCTTGACCAATCGACACAGGGCTGGAGAAAGATGGATCATTCATTTTCTTAAAGCTGCATATCCAGGAATCTCCAGATGCCTGGCTGCTTTAGGATTCTCCAAATGCCTGGCTGCGTGATTCACACAAAAAGCTGTTCAGCTCACTATTTCAAGGCAATTACAAAGACTCAGAATAAATGTGGATCCTAAAAGAGAGCTAGCTTTACAAGTCTGCAGCCTCTTTAGCTCTTCTTTTGGCCATGCTAGCATTTTAGAGCTAACTTTACAAGTCTGCAGCCTCTTTAGCTCTTCTGGCCATGCTAGCATTTTATTAACTGCAGTGATAAAAGCTGTTTAGAAGGCTGGAGAATGGTCATAAACATGTCTCTTTCTCTCTCCCAGTGTTACCTTGGTGATCTGCTGCAGTGATGCTTCAGCACATGACATTACCATGTAACAACAGAGAGTGGTAGGAGAAAGCTAAAAGGAAGTAACAAAGGAGGCAGGAATTGCTTCAAGTGTTTGTATTGTATAGGAATGAGCACAGGGAAACTGAAGCTGGACATTTGTGCATGTTTCCTAACAGCAAGTGGCAAAAGCTCACGTGCCTGGTGCTTTTCAGGAGAACTCAGCTGCAAGGCTTGCGGCCTCTTGCAGTGCACACAGTCCGTTA
Organism: Ceryle rudis; assembly: GCA_033439905.1. NCBI lineage: Eukaryota > Metazoa > Chordata > Aves > Coraciiformes > Cerylidae > Ceryle > Ceryle rudis. Next base: position 95,137 of record JAAGNO010003742.1, on the reverse strand, counting down.
AAATGTCTGGGTTGGAATTGACTGTTAGGGGGAATGATGGAAGACCCATTACTGAACCATATATTGAAAATAATACTGTGGGGTCCCTCTCCTGCTCCAGCCCAGGGCAAAGAAGAATCAATGGAATCTCATGGGATCTTTCTTATTCTATCTTTAGATTTCAAGCAAGAACAACAAGGCATAAACATATATTTACATTCTTTCCACATTCAAGAGCTGTATATTAATGAACTACACATTGCAGCTCTATTACCCTGGATTTGGAAGCATCCTGCCCCTGAAACAAGTGCTGGCAGCAGTTAAAGACAATGCTAGAGAATGCTAGCATTAGAGACAAAGCCCAAGTACGGCATGTAACTACAGCAGAATGAACCACTGAGAGTAAAGCCTGAAGTGATATAACTATATATTATTTATGCTGTTTAGGCAGAATAAACTTTTCTTCCTCTTATTTCAGCATGTTGTTTTTTTCTGGGGCTAACAAGAAGGGAATTAGCAGCTTTTTGTCAATCACAAGATTATCCTTTCCAAGTAGGTATAGTCAAGAGGTTCTTTTTATGAGAAATAAGTCAGGAGCAGAGAGGACATAGGATATTTCCTTCTACTCAAATTAATTATTATTACAAACTTCTTAAGACTTCACAGCTGGGATGTTCACTCCCTCAGTAATATGGACTCATAGTACTCAAAGTCTGTGATGGAAATAATCACACAGAAAACTGCCTATGCCATCTAGCAATGGGTTTGATTTCTGATACTGTTGTGTAGGTTCTTGCTTTTTTCCTGTTGTCTGTAAGTCCCAAAACATCAGGGAAATTGCTTTGCTAAGTCTGAGACGTGGGTTCATTTTTCCATTGAACTGAAAAGCTGAACTAAGAAACACATTAAAGGCTGAACGAAGTCAATGTTTTAATTTGTTTCGGAGAATGTTTAGACATTAAAGGTAAAATGCAAAAGAGAATATTAATAGTCATTCTAAAGTTCAGAAAGATTAATTTTTAAAATGTCTTTTTTTTTTTTTTTTAAGGAGAAGCAAGCGTTTGTATTTATACAGTAAAAACTAAGTAAAGCAAATGAATAAAACCTTGTTTAAAAATAAATATATTTTATTTGACTGGTGGAAAAAAAAAATCCCAGAGAAGAATGTCACCTAGCATCCGTTTGATTCTTTAACAACAGTCAAGACTCAAAATCACAGACATCCTGCTCATTCAGACTGCTGCTTTTTATTTCCTCAAAAGCTGCAAATTCTCCTGCCTAAGATAGACTAAATGTGAGACTGGCACTGTCTGCCTCTGAAATATGAGGACAAGGTACTTCAGAATTACAAGGACAATACTGTGCTCTTAGTATTTATGAAAAGAGTAACAGACTGAGTCTGTTGAAGTTTGAGCAGTAGGAACAGGAAAGCTACGTGGTTACAGTCATTTTGTCCCAAACAATCTGATTATTCTTATCACTATTACAAAATATACCTTGTGTCAAGGATACAGATATGTGTAATTTGGGCTGCCTTGTGTGTCATTACAAGGGTTCAGAAAGTCATAAATGGCATTGCTGCCCAGCCTTGCCCTCACATATTTAAGGTCACCACTTGCATTACCAAACTCATTTTAAGGGACTGAATTTAGCACAGCACATGGCAAAGCACTCAGCTGCATAATGTGCTGTGGTCCTGAGCTGATGGATGCAGGGGCACCCTGAAGGCCATGCCTTCTGACTTTTGGCTTGTGTGGAGAGGGTGGCAGTAGTCACACTGACCTCCAAGGGCTACAGGGACATCCCTGGACATGGGCTGTGCACTCACAGTACAAACCCACCTGGCTGTGATGGGAAAGGCTTGACTGTCTCCTTTACTAATGAGTGACATTTTGGATGACTGCTGCACATTTGGGTCAACAAACCCCAGAGGGGCTGTTGGCTTTAGCCCAGAGGATTACCAAGGTGAAAGCTCCTACCAGACAAGGGTTACAGTGGTGCATTTCCTACTTCAGTTCTCCTGCCTCAGCAAAAAGCACAATGAGCCGTGGCCAGGTCTCTGACTTCTTATTCCCAAAGTGTTAACTATTCTTTGCAGCTCAGTCTGCAATCATGTTCATTTTGGTGTAATTACCTTCTAGCCCCCTGAATTCCCTTGTGCTTTTGATAGAAGTTATTCTTTTCTCCCTGTAACAGTTTTGTTACTTCATTATGCCCCAGAGATGATGATATGTCACCAGTGGCTGAGTGATTCCATTATAGACAATCTGCAGAGCTTAGAGTCCCTTCAGAATGAAAGATGCCATGTAAATATAAGTTATATATTTTAGTAATATACACTAAAGTCTAAATTCTGCTTTGCAAGGAGCACTTAAGGTCTCAAACAAGCTACATGGAGTTAATAAATTGACAGTCAGCAGTGGAAATCTCATACCATGCTTATTTCAGAGCCTCCAACTTCTCCCAGGAAACTGCACTTTATCAGACAAAAAGCCTTGCTTGCTGCAGTGCCTCACTGTTATTGTAATGCTATTGACGTCTTCCCACTCCTGTTGCGCTGAAACCTTATTACCAGCAGCATAGTTTTAACATCCTCCAATTGCAGACAAGAAAATTAGCCCTTGTTTGCAAATTGATCATTCCTTCAGAGGTGGACACCACCACTGCCACCCCCCTGGTCTGTGAGAAACAGGTTGGCAAGCAGAAACTTTCATAATATATTTAACTGCCTGTAGTAATCCAAAGAATGAGCTTTTGTTTCTTTGCTTCATTGGCTGTTTCTCAGTATTTGGAAGTAAAAGACCCCCTGACCTAACAAGGTGCTCAAGTGGTTTGTGCTAATAAGCACATGGTGAGACAGCATCTCTGGAAGATCATTGAGTTCATTCTCCCTCTCCCCCTACCACTCTTTTGTCAGTGCCTTACCTTTGCCCTTCTGTTCAGAGATCTGGACTCCTTCCAAAGACCGTCTAGAAGTATGGTGCACACCAGTAGGATAAAAGCTGACTGCTGCCAGTCCCAGGGTAGTGAAACTTGAAGCTGGAGTAAAACAAAATCAGCACTACTTTGCTCTCCCAAGCCAGATGGCTGCTTGGTCAGCATACATGGAGGTGGTTCCTTGGCTGAGTATCAAACTTAACATCTCATTTGCCAAGAATTACAGAGCAGAAGAAACCCCGTTGGTGGTGGCAGCAAGGGAGTTACAATCTAATCCCATGGTGCGATCTGATGATGGCCATTATGGCCTGATTTAGTGGCCAGGCAATAGCATTGGGCAGATGGTGAGTTCATTTAAGGCAGAGAGTAGTTTGCTAGAGATCTAAATGTGCAGCTGTGCTCTGCACCTGGGAATAGCAGAGAGTTAGGACAACTTGGGGTTTTTTTGGTGTTGTTTTTTTTTTGGTTTTTTTTTTTAATCTATTTATTATTGTTATTGAACTTAAATGTAATGTATATACTCCTCACGTGATAATCACATCTTCCTCAACGTGGCTCATGTCAGACTACACTTTTTGATGATTTTTAAACATCTTTAGAAAAATATATCTGAGCACAGGGAGAAGACAGCTTATTTTGCTTTCTTTGCATGCATTTTTACACAGATTTCTCAACACAACACTAAATTCATTGTTCCCTGCTGTGTGTATACACAGACCTCGTAACTGCACATCACTTTCTGTGTAAGTTTGGGCTGAAATGTGACCATCTGAGGTACAGAGACCTTTTTGTCTTTGCCAGCCATCAGTAACACATGTAGCTGAGCAGCTCCACTTTCTCAAGTAGGGGTGATGGACTCACAATGCATTGCCCTGGGCATTTTTAGTTGCAAAATAACACAGACTGCAAGTCAAATGAAACCTTCTGGTAAGCAGAGCTAATGGTAAATTTTCAGACTAAGGGTGCCCCTTAGCCAGAATGTATGCCTTACCTGAAACTCCTCCAAACAGCACAGTGACTGCTTAACCTGCTTTGCTGGGTTGCTGTGAATCAGCCCATTGAATTTGGTGTCAGTGACTGCACTGGTTTCACTACACTCAAGCCCTTGCTTGATACTGACTCATGCACTGGGCTGCTCAGTGAGCTTCACACTGCATCAATACCACCAAACCCCTCAGTGTCTGACCATCCTAATTGCTTTAAGGGAATTGCCTCTGGAAATATCCATAAGTAACCTGAACAGGGAAACAGTATATTCTAGGGCAGTATTCTCCAGCTGAGATAGTCTCGAATCTGTAACTGTTTGCCATCTTGTGGTGAAGGATTTCTCAGCTCTTATTTAGTTTTCCCACCCACCAATGTGGTACTGGTATTAAACTATCAAGCAAGTTTTTCCTCATATCATTCTTCTCCTTTTACACAATCCCCATCCGTTCTTAGGCCTTTGTTTTAGGCCATTTTTTGCCTTGGTGATTTAATAATGGCCTTTAACTCTTCCTTAAGTCCAGGCTTAATGACATAGGTCTCTGTTCATTCACCACTGTCAGCTAATGGGCCTTTCACCCAAGTTCATGGTCAGCTGTATGAATTGTGGTGGTGCACCTCTTACTGCCTCAGTGTAGGTTTATTTGTACTGCTCCCAAAATAGTTTTCCTACCCAAATCTTATTTTCCTTTTGCACAACTAAAGGTATTATGCAAGGGTATTAAGGGTACCAGTCCTGATTTAGATGACTGAAAATGTAAAGGAAAAAAATCTAGGCCTCTCTCCAGAGTGAAGGAATTCCTCTAACATTTTGCTGGACTGCTTTCCATTAATTGCTCCTCTGCATCTTTGCTTTCTACATTGCTAGACCAGCCTTGGTTTTCTAGCAGTGATGTAACAAAGTGTGCAGTCACAAGCTGAGACTTCTATTATTTACACATTACTTAGAAAACTCCTGCCTAACTGTCAAGTCCAGACCCAGAGGGGTATGTTGGAATGGTATTGCATGCAGATGGAGAGAATATGGATGCATGTAGATAACTGTGTGTGTACAGGAGTTTCTTTATTCTTTGAGCTGATGGAGTCATGCAACCACTGTGGTATTTCTGAAATAACTTAAGAGACTAACCTTTCTTCTGCATGGGCAGGAATAACCAGCAGATAAAAATATCATCACAACCTTGCCCTCATATATTACAATCAGAAGAAAAAGAAGTTAATCTTCCTCTTGTATTTCCAAAGTTTGGTCCACAATTTAAGGCAGGGATTATGTCCGTACTGCTAAATAAATCAATCTTGAGGCCAGATAACATAGACTGGCTGTGTGCATGTGTCCACACTTCATAGCACTGGGCCTTTTGTCTCCTAGGTCCACAAATCCATAATACATAATTATTATTTAATCCCCCCCCCCCAGTTTAAAGGAGTCTGAAAAGGAGTCTGTGTTGCAGCCCATCAGAAGAATCAGATATAAAAATATATCTAGTAGTAGCAAATAAGGGGTATGTTCTACATGCCCAGGTGGTGGTATGAGGCATGTACAGGGATATGAAGGCACAGATCATCCTGGGATTGGAGGTCTGTGGAGGCACGAGGGATCCAAAGCTGACAACATTGTGACCACACTGTTGAAATGGCACTTGGCACAGCCTGTACCAGCAAACTGTGCCTGGGCATTACTGTGAAAACTGCAGGCTGACACAAGCGAAAACAAACAGGGCATATATTAGCAGTGAAACAACTCTGACAATCCCTAAGTCCATCATTCAAGCACTCTTTGCTAAGAAACAAACAAACAAACAAACAAACAAAAAACCCTACAGAAACAACAAAAAAACAACAAACAAAAAACCCAAACAAAACCAAACAAAAAACCCAAACAAACAAAAAAAAACCCCCACCTAAAGAATATTATTAAAAACCATATTAAGAATCCCCAGCATGTTTCCTCCACTTATATATATGCAGATGGCCTAAGCACACAGTCATGGTCACTTTCTAATGTTACTTGGGCCCCTGTTCACTACCCAATGGCTAATGAAAGACAGAAAGTAACACTTTTCTGCAGCTTGGGTTACCCACCTGAAAATATCCATCCAGTACTCCAGGCAAATGGAACTTGAGGGATCATAACTGGGTGCACTCGCTCAGAGGAGCCACCACTGTTTTAAAGTCTCAAGAGTCTTCTCCACTTAGAAGAAAAAATAGTTAGATAATGAATTGCCATCCTACCACAGTTCATCTGTGTTTGTTTTTTGTACTGCCTTTCTCTGCCCTGTTCCTACCTATTCCTTATAGAGTTTTTATTAAGCCCCCCTTTTCCCTGTCCTAGTTCTTCACTCTTTGGCAAATACAGTCTAAGACTTGTTATTTCAGCTGATCCTTCAGGTGCAGGCTATTCAACAGGGTGTGCAGTTAAGCAGTGAAAAATCTTGCCCAGTATTAATTTCTAATCAAATGTAGAAATAAACAACTAGAGAGAAGTTCATTCAGCACACCTAAAGCAAAGTTCCACGAGTAGGAGTGGAATAAAGCTGTGTAAAAAAGCAATAAAGCTGGAGGACTGATATAAAAAGAGATATAAATCTATAATCAGAGAAGGAATTCAAAGCACTATTTTAGAAACTACAACACTAAACAATTAATTCCATTTCAAAGGGTGGAACTTGAAGCAAAATATCACTGGTGGAGGCTGTAATTTTTATGTATTTCAGAAAGATCAATGTTCTATTTAAAGATGATGAAATGTATAAAGAAAGAAAGATATACACCTCCTAAACTGAGAGATTTGGCTATACACTACAAGAATTTGTTACTTTGTACTAAAGGACTAGACACATGCAAACTGGTCATTAATGGTCACCTAGCTAGCTTCTCCTGTGAATTTACGCTAATTTTAAATAAAGTACTTTAGAAGCATTTAATCCTATCTTTTCAAAAGGTGTTAACTCCTCAGAGAGGAGAGTGGTGAAGTCTTTAGCTAACTGAAATTCATGGCACTTCATTGCAATCTGTGGTACTGTGCTGATCAATAACATCTGAAAATTTGGCATAAATGATCCTCCTTAGATCATTAGTTAGTTTTTTTTCTTAAATAAATTCTATATAAATGAATAAAAAAACCCTCCAGCAACAAAATCAACTGTCAGCATCCCGATACTGCAGCTGACAACAGTGATTTATTTTGTTGACTAAGATCGATTACTGTCCCTGATGTATAAACATCCAAGGGCAGAGACCATCTCTTTTTGCATAGTGGGAAGCCATCCACTGCAACAAAGTCCCAGGCTGCTCTCACTGTATAGCTATCCCTTGCAGGTTTGCATACAGAAAAGCAACCAGAAAGGACAGGGAGAGGAAGCTGTTAGGCTTTCTAGGTAATAAGTCTAGGTAACAAGTCTAGGTAACAGAGGCCCAAAAAGGACCAACTGGCAGAAACTGCAGTAAAAAAACCCAAGCATTTTGCCATCATTCCTTTAGCTCTCAGGTTAATTAAACAGCATAATTGTGGCTTGTTTTGTTGATTGGTTGGTTGGTTTTCGGTGTTTGGGGTTTTTTTTTTCAATTTCTTTCTAAGAGATATAATGAATTCTCCAATATTTGAAGTCTTAAATCCTAATTTGGATGTATCTATTGAGAAAAGCAATCATTCAAACATAGTTTATATTTTTTTCTTAATTTAAACTGTATAACCCATGTCAAACATGCCAGACAGATCTCTTTCTGGACCTACAATGCACAGATTTGAGCAATATGGCCTGAAAAGCATTGTCAGTATCCATCTGGCTACTTGTCATACACTAAAGAACAGCCATAAATCTGCCTAACAAAAGGGAAAACCACTGCCTAGTACCATTAAGATGAAAGGCCGCTGGTTCTGAAGGTGTTAATATGCTATTCATACCTTCCTTTGCTCCAGTAACATTATACAGTTAATCTTGGTTCAAGGTTTGTGTGATGGGACACAGGCCTGCTTTTACTGTAGCAATGACATTATAGAAAACCTTTCCAATATTATTAAGCATAGATGAAAAGCAAGCAAACCAGAAACATTAAAATACTTGGAATTCAAAAGTGATTTTTTTTTCCAGTTTGGAAAATCCTTTCTTTTGCATCCAGTAAAGTCCTTCAGAGAGAATAATGCTTAAAAATTCTCAGTATGGTACCAGAAGTTCTTGGTAGAAACAAAATAATGTATTGTCATTTACAAGGAAACCTTTTCATGCTGCTTCCTAAGCAGAGGAAGCCTTCGTAATGCGCAAAATGCCTGAGATCCATCTTAAGGCCAAATAAAATTACTTCAGTTTCTTAGAAGTCTTTAAAGGTACCTATGCCTCAGGTGCAAACAGTTTATTAATTATTGGATTTTGTCTCGGGAATAATGTCCAATAAGATAATCCCTGAAGTACAAGAAAATGCACATAAGGGAAAGTGTGATGAGTCCTGTCTCACTGGGATGATCAGCACATGCCATTGGCACACACAGACACAAGCTAGTGACAGATGAAGCCCCTCCTTTCACTCTCCCTTATGCTTTTTCAACTTGCAATGATATTTCTGAGCATGAGTGCACAACCCTTTTAGGTCCTCATTCTCCCAGGACAAAGCCTCAGACCTCCCTGTGGTCTTACAACATGCTGCTCCTGGAGTTCTCCTGATTCCAAACTTGCCTCTTCTTGCAAGTCACAATGCAGAAACCAATAGAGAAATTTGAAAAGAAGGAGCTCAGTCTTGAAGACTATTTCAAAACTCAAAGGTGGTTATCATTCAGTTTATCTAGGGGGGAATCAGCTTGTTGTTCCCATGTGTATGTTTGTATTCTCAGCATTCAGCAGAAAATCCCTCCACAGGACAAGGTGGAGGCACTTGAACAAAGACTGAGGGTTGTAAGACCCTGTGACTTAGGCTTCTTTTTCTAAAACGTTGTAGGAGATTTGTAATTCCCTGCCATCCTCCTATTATCCCATCTCCTAAAAAGGCCCAGAAATAAGCATTTCTTTCTGTCCCATTCAATTCTGAGACTCCATTTATGACAATATCTGACCTGAGAAGGTTTTGAGAACAACATTTTGAACTAAATGAAGTCAGTTCATTCAGCCCTTACAATGGCAGTTTTGTAGCCCAGACTTAAAGGCTGAAAGCCACCTTTATGATTCTGTAGTCTCACTTATGCAAGCTGTAAAATTTCATAAAGTGGTTCTTCTTCATAGCTTGTAACTTTTATTTAATTACCTATATTTTAGAAAGCTTTTCATGTAAAAACTTCAAGACATACTGATTACATCATAGAACTGTATAAATTCTTCCAGTGGTTAATTAACCTCTCTGCAAAATTAAAAAAAAAAAAAAAAAAAAAAAAAGTTTGTCATTTGAATTTGATGACTTTTATCTTTTAGATGGTAAATATCTGTACATCTCCCTGTAGAAGATTATTTTAATCTAACACTGTCATGTACAGGTCATCCTTTAAATTTATCTTAACCTCCTAATGCCACAGAAGGTAATAAAACCAAGACCTTACCTCTGTTTATGATTCTGCTACATATAGATATCTTACATTTGCTTTGTAACTCAGCAGCTAATCACCTAGCTAGTTGTCTGCCATGATTCACTTTTCAAAATCAGTGTCTTGTGAAAATTGTAATTGATTTTCTTTTTTAATGGACAAAGCTAGATCTTCTTATTGTTTGTAAGATTCCTATTTTTAAATCAAACCACAAGCCAAGACAACAGGTCAAGGTATTCAAGATAAAAATATTTCTTTTTTTTCCTTTTTTTTTTTTTTTCTGGAAGGAAATACAAACAATGGTAGCACAGAGGTCTTTCTAAACTAGTGGGTTATGCTTAGGTTTTAAGCATAATTTTTCCAAAAGAAAACAGACCGGAGAGAGAGTAATACAGATTGCTAGCAGAACTCTTCACCAAATACAGTCTGTTCTTAGCTCTCGATGAATTGCAAAACTTGTCAGTCATTAGCATAAACTAAGCCCAGGAGCTTATGGGCCAGCAGATGAGAATATCAATCAATTTAAAAATAAATATACAAGTGGCCATGTAAAGCTGAGAAATACCTCACCAAAAGACCTTTGTCTTCCTTAGTTGTCCAATTGTAGCTTGATAGATGCAAAGCTTAAAGCAGGAGATGTGCTCCTGATAAAAACAGATAGGGAAAATATAGGACAAGAGGATCTGTTGTTACTAAATGAAGCTACTTACACCTACACTTAGAGACTATACGCATCCAAGGAAAATCAGGTAGCAATGGCGTCCCTGGAAGTCTTAAGCTGTAGATACTTAAATGGCTTAAGCCAATCACTAATACTGAAAAATACAGTCCTGTGGTTCCTGCCCTTGTCCAGCCCTTGCCCTGACATGAGCACTCCTTTGACCATGCAGCCAGACACATCACAGAGCTAATGCAGATGAAAACATGTTTGGTGAAACTATTTTCCTGTGGGATCTGCTGGATGACTTGGCTGCTCCCGCAGCTGCACAAGTATGGGGTGTTGGCAGCAGGGTTGTGAAGAGAGGAAAGAGGATGCTGAAGTCTTACATGGGTAATCCAAGAAAAACTGTGACAGACAAGGAACATGAGTTGCGAAGAAGAGGTGTGTTGCATGGACCCTTAAATTCCCTCTATTATTTCAGATGGTTCACAAGGAAGAAAAGATGAATATGTGAGGGCAAGTAAACTGAATGTTCACAGAGCAAGAAACCGCTGCCTTAGCCACTAGTCCAAGAGGTACAGAGAAAGTAAGCAAATTATCTATAAGGTTAATGCTATTTTCCTTGCTCTGAGTCCTTTCTGGATATGAGTGACTTCATGATGTATACAGGACCTTTTTCAATTTCAGAAAGATTGAGTAGGAAGCTGCATTTTTGTACGGCATAGAGAGAAGGTGTATTCTGAGAGAAGATACTGAATATATATGAGCAACAGCTGTAGAAACGCCTGATAAATTGACTGGGGACTCTTTCACCACTTATGCTTTCTGTGGCCATCACCCTAAATAGATGCATTGTTTATTCCTGAATCAATTGCATTTCAGCTCCATTTCATTCTAATCAGATAGTCAATAACCCCTGGATAGTATTTAGCACTTGGCAGCTGGGAAACCACTAGCTCTCTTTTTCTTCTTAATTGCTGTTTGGAAACTTTTGTGTTTGGATTTCCTTAGTACAGTTCTGCAGACTTTTTTTTCTTCTTTTCTTCTAATACAGCATGCAATTTCCACAGCAATTGCAGTAGGGAGGGTTCATACAATGATCTTATTTTTTTAATCTTCCTAGAATTTGTGTAAATTGCAAAATCTGCTAGTCTGACATCCTTTAATATTTACTATAACAAGAACAGATCAGGACAAAGTACCACAGGGATCTAGGTCCTGCAAGCTATCTTCTATGATGACAGACAGCCATTTAAGATGGATGGCTATAAATTTATTTTGAGTGCTGCTGCTAGGCATGTGCATTGACAAATGGCAACAGCTGAAACTACGAATGTTGAAGGAATGAACCAGTAAAACACAGAGTCTATGGGAAAAGCCAAAATTATTTATCTCCAAGTTTCAGCTTTTATGGTCCAGTTCTAGTTTTAAGTCTCAAAGAGGCCCTTCTTAAAGAATTAGGGACAACTTCTATTACTTTTGCTCACATGAGCAATGCTTATTCAAATGAGTGACCATTGTGACACTTGGGAGTCAGCACTTCTCATGCTGCCCCAGCAGCAGAGAAGTATTAGAGAGCTGGTATCACTAAACAGATAGGGGCTGCATTCATGCAGGGAAATCCCTGCAGAGCATACAGCCAAGTCCCTGCTTTTCAGAATATAGGTAGGGCAAAACCACCACAGACAACTGCCTACATCCCAGATTTGCAACACCAATGACTGTGCATCCATATGATCCTTCCCATACAATGAAAATGTCCTGATTTGCATTAGAGGACTGGTCTGGTTATCTCAGTGCAACCAAGTGGATTTCAGCAGTGTTATACCTCCCTAAAACAAGGAAGAGAAGAATAAGCCCTTGAAAACTGCTAATTTCCACACACAAAAAAATTGAATCATAATCAACAGCTTGCTCATGACAGGAACTGGGCAGCCAAAGGCAAGCTGAAGTAGAGAAGACATCAATGCTGAGAAGTTTCTGTTGTGGACCAGAAGTAAGGGTCTTTCCTAGTCTCATCCTGAGCCAAAAATTAGGGTTAGGGTTGAGCAGAAGACAGAACCTATCAAAGCAATAACTGCCCCAGGGTGATGGACAGTTGTGAATTTCAGCTGCCCAAGATCTGCTCTCTCCATCCCAGGCAATCACCTCTGCCCCTTTTACAGCTAAGCCTAAAATGGGTGCTTTCATCTCCCTTCAATGTACTGTCAGTCACACGTGCTGCAGAGACCCTGAGAGGTTTCCATCTTTCCCTTCAGGCCACACAGGTTTAAATGCCTAAATCTTGTTGGTATGGGAGACAGAATTGAAACTACTGAAAACCTTAAAAGGAAGTAAGTCCAAGATCTGAGTTTTCACCATTATTTGAGACACAGCAAGATTTTCTTTTGCCTAGTTATGGCTTGGAACTCCAAACATGAAAAACTCTCACAGATTCCAGTCCAGCAAGGCAAGTGTTCAGATACACAAATCTAAATGCATACAGACCCAGAATTAAGGGGTGTTTGCTTACAGGGTCTTCATTATTATCATGAGGACAAGGGTGTCATCCATCGCACCATAGTCAAGGATGAATGCAGTTTTGCCTGTTAATGTATTTCAGCATCTATGTACTGTACCCTGCCCCAAAGTACAACACTAACACTTGGAATTTAAAATCAATAGAGGCAGAACCCATCTGTCAAATTAATATCTTGCTTCAGCTTGTTCTGGAACATAAAACACAGCTAATTTCCTGTCACTACTCACTTAGTAAATTTCAAAAGGTGCTTTAAAAAAACCTAAATAAACAATAAAAATGAAGCCATCTGATCACAGTGTACCCCAAAATATAGCTATATTGGAAGAAGGGGTAAAAAAGACCAAAGACTCTGCAAACAGCCACGGGCTCATCTTCCTGCCCTTCACACTGTAGCCACTCTCACAGGGTATTTTTTCCCCACACATTGGCTATCCTCACTGGCTGTTGTTCCTCAGTGGTGAGTTAACACTGGCTGGATGCTAGGTTGTCCACCAAGATTCTCTATCACTCCCCTCCTCAGCTAGACAGGGAAAATATAATGAAAGACTCATAGGTCAAGGTAAGGACAGGGAGAGCTCACCCACCAATTACCATCACAGGCAAACACAGACTTGTCTTGGTGAAATTAGTTTAATTTATTACCAATCAAATCAGAGTATGATAATGAGAAATAGACCCTAATCTTAAAAACACCTTCCCCCCACTCCTCCCTTCTTTCTGGGCTTAACTTTACTCCTGATTTCTCTACCTTCTCCCCCTCAACAGCACAGGGTAATAGGGATTGTGGTCACCTTGTTTCTTCTCAGAAGGAGGACTCTGCACACTCTTCCCCTCCTCCAGCATGGGGTCCCTCCCACGGGAGGCAGTCCTCCATTAAGTTCTCCAATTAGAGGGTGTAGTCCTTTAGGAACATACTGCTTAACCCTGGGCTCCTTCTCCATGGAACCACAGGTTGTTCCAGGATCATGCAGTTCCCCATGGGGTCACAGCTTCCTTCAGCCACGCACCTGCTCAAGCATGGGGTCCTCCATGGGCTACAGGTGGAATCTGGTCCACCATCAACCTCCATGCAATACAGCCTGTCTCACCATGGGCTGCAGGGGAATCTCTGTTCTGACACCTGGAGAACGTCTTTCCTCTCCTTCTTTGCTGATCTTAGTGTCTGCAGAGTTTCTTTCACATACTCTCATTCCTTGGTAGGTGGGAGTCCCTGTGCAGCAACAACATAATAGTTGCCTACAAGCCATTTCATATGTTGGTATCATTTATTACGCAGCAGTATATGAGACCCCTTTACCCCACCTCTTCCATCACCATTTGGCATCACAGCCTCAGAGCCCACAGGAAGAACAGCACTAATGCTATCTCATTACATCTTCCTTAAAGTGACACTGGTCCTGCAGTGAAGTGATTATAATGACATGGTCATTTTGAAGTTTTACCAACACCAGCTATAAAATCTATCAACTTACTTCTAATCATAAAATTATTGTCTTCATACAAGATAGCCAGTAAAACTTGGTATCTGATGTTGCAAGAAGTGTGTCTGTGAAAAAGAACCAACAGAGATGGTTTGCTATCCTAATCCTTTCCCTCTGGTACTGATATTTTACTTACATGCCAAAAGCTTGATTTATATTTCAGGAATTTGCCTGTTCAGGCACTTTTTTTTTTCCTTCCTTTGTGCAATAAGTATCCACAGTGTGTACGTCAACAGAGATATTTACATGCTCTTAGCCAGCCTAAACAGCATGAAATAATCTATACTAGAAGAGTAGATGTGTACTGGTACCTATTCTCCAGATGCACTTAACTTAATCTCTTTTAATTTTAAATTAAGCTATATTTTCTTTGAAGGTATAATTCCAGAGCTGGTTTAAAAAATTACTTTTGATATAATAAAAAAGCATCATTACATTAGGTGTTGCAGTTTAATCTTCATGCTGTCTAAAGCCCACCTGCCTACTGAGACTATATAGGAGTCCCTGAGTTGTTTTATTTGCTGGCAGATTTCATGGAAACCTCCTCCAGGGCACACATTTAGAAATCGACTAAACAGTTCCAATTTGAATTCTCATTTTTCAGATGGGTGAATAATAGTCTAAGGATGAACTTGCAGTTTGTGAAGAAGAATGCAGCTGTCTACAAAATGTCAAATGGAAAGAAAAAGATGGGTTTTGGACAGGAGAGGATAGGGCCCAGAGTCAGCTGTGGTGCATTGGTTGACCAATGGAGTGGGGAAGAGAGAATTTTCTAAAAATCCACATGAACTGAAAGGTTGTTGAAGACTCAACACTTGCAATCCATCACGTGAAGCAGTCAGGTGGTTTGCTTGGTCTGTCCTAGAAGAAGGGCTGTTTATTTCACTGCAAAGCATCTCAGAGTGGGGCCAAGATTTGTCTGAGGCATGGAAACAGATTGGCAGAAGCTGCTTATCCTGTTATCCCTTGAGCTGTGCTTGCTCTGTCAGCATTCCTGGTGTCCAGGGCTACATTGCTGCAGGCCCCTGAAAACACCCGTCCCCATCCACTACCGTTTTTCTCTAAAAAGAACAAAATGGAAATAACAATTTCTGTAATCTCCATGACTAAAATCTACCCAGCAACATGTTACATGGTGTTTTTAAACAGGAAAACAAAATCATACTCTATCATATGCAGGTTTAAAACAGAGATTGACAAACATTTTGTTAATGGTGGTATAACTGGATTCTAATAAAGTATCCCAAAGCAATGGTGTTAATTCATGTCCCTTGAGACAGGATACTGGTCAGGTATGTTACAGCGACTTGTTCTTTCAGTGAAGCCTGGGCAGTTTTTAAACTTTCATATGTCAAAAATACCTAACATTGCATTTTCTTCTTGATATTTCAAACTGGATGAAATTAGGAAAATACTTGCTTCAAAACCAAGGAAACTTAAATAGAGTTTTAAGACTTTAGAAACATTTCAGTTTTGCCTAGAGAAAGAGCCAAATTGCTGTTTATTGTATCTCAAGCTCTCTACATTCCCTGTGGCAATTAATCTTAAAAGACATGAATATTTCAAGTCAGCAGGAGACTTTGATGAATATGCAAAAGGCCAGACTGGCCCTGTCATTTGTCTAGCTATAAACAGAACTACAGACATGAGGAACCTTCAGTCTTATGCCTCCCTGCAGGGCACAGGTACAACCACCATGCATCTGTCTGGGGTCTCATCCAGCACAAAAGCTCTGCCCTTCTTACTGGCCAGAGAGGTGAACTCCCAAGAGACGGTAAGTTACCCCAGCTCCTAGTAAGGCTGCCACCAATAAACAATTTTTCACCATGAGAACAATTAGACATTGGAATAATCTCCCAAGGGAAGTGGTGGAATCTCCCACATTAGACAGTTTTGAGACTCCACTTGACAGGGTGCTGGGCCACCTCATTTAAACTATATATACATATATATAGTTTACCTTAAAAGGTTGGACTAGATGATGCTTGAGGTATTCTATGATTTTATGACCATGATTTTAGTTCAATCCACATGTATTTTACTGTACAGATCCAACTGCCCTAACTTCACATGCACCAAGAGTCCAGCATTCAATGCAAGTCCTAGAGCTGCTTTATATGAGCATCTCTCTCCACACCACACATCTGTCACCAAAGAGGAATGAGGGAGTGCTTATGTTCCAAATTAAGCTCCCAGCAAGTTGTGCTGAATCAGCCCAAGAGAGTAAAACTGCTTTATGGGGCACAAGATGCACAACAGCTGCAAGATGTTTTGGCATACCTGGCAACTGAGAAACTGAATATAGTGTTATTTCAGATGCACTTCCTTTTTCTGATTCAGGACACTTCCTGTTTCTCTTTCTAGCTACGGGATTATGGAAATGATATTTTGTCTGTTCCCATGGCTTCCACCATGTTATACAAGGCAAGTCAAGCAACACCCAAGGGCTGTAAGCTTCATTGTCTTACAAGATGGTAAAAATAATGGAGAAGTTGCTACATCATGAGTCTATCTGGCATAATACATCACAGACAGCAGGTGTTTGAAATATGTGGCACAGTATCTAAAATGCATTATAATATTATAAAATATAAAAGAATATTATAAAATTGTACAGTTTAGATGACAGATAAAATATATGATGTGACATGCCATATATTTTAATCTTTCCTTTCCAGGAAAATTATAATCTGAATATATTACTTGTAACAGAGAGTTGAAATAACCTTCTGTAGAGTCATATGGTCTAGGGGTAGCAAGGAGAGGGAAAGAGACAGGGTGGGGGTAAGCAAGATTTTGAGTTCACAAGTGAGAAAGTTTCCTTGTAGCAAACTGAGCTACTTCCTTTTTGTTTACTCTTATTAATGAGACCTATGATCTGGCACCTTTCTTTCTGACTGTTTATCTGATCCTTTGCACACTGTTGGTACAATGTAGGAATGTAGCTATTAAGCACACAGGTAAGTGTATGCTACTGTTTTTACAGGCACATGAGCACGCAGAGCTCAGAGAAGCCCAGGTCCTGGTGTACAAAGGACTAGAAGCACAAAAAGCTGGATTTAATATGAACTCCATTTCATTCTTGTTCTCTCAGCTGATGCTATCTGGCTAATAAATTAGACAAAAAAAAATCATTGATATTTTATTATTTAGACCCTAAGCTTTAAAGTACTCAGGAAGCAACATCAAGAATACATGTTGGAGAATATGAAAAGGACTAAAAATCCAAAACCTTGTGTTTGCCAAAAGAAAAGGCACATCAGTGTATTCTCCAACAAAGAAACCTAGTGGTGCTTCAAAGGTCCTTTAAGAGAATGGGTCTTCAACAACGTGTCAATTAGAGAACGTTGTTCTGTTCTGGAAACCCAGACTTTGACAAGGGGTTTGCATAGAGTTAAAGGACTAGAAACAGACAGTAAACGGGACTCTGCAATGTATCATTCATCTTAAGCATTTTTAGTTTCTGCCTCCACTTCCATCCCACACTCAAGCGGCAGGTCTCTGAAAAGAGTGGCAGGGTCCTGTGACACATTTAAGTCAGTAAAGTCTCACAGGGGCATTGGACATGACAGCATAGTACCTCTGGGAAGCCAGAGCCATCACTTCAAGCAGTTTTCTGTTCTCTCAGAGCTTGATTGCAAAAATAAACTGAATGTGATAACACTTCCAAAAGTCTTTCCAAAATAAATGGATGTGGCACATGTGTGATCTCATATAGGGTCATATTGAGTCCTTGGGACTCATCCCATCTAATGTGCAGTACCTGGGTAAGGATGATATATGGGATTACTCCCTTTATCTGCAGCCACTAGAGAGTGACAGACACAGTTTTCATGGCATGATCTATGCCTCTAGTTCTGGTGAATTTTCTCTGGGGATCCTTCTATTTTACTTTGTCTCTTGAGGGAGTTTATGGCAAGAAAACTCCCAGAGGACATGCCTCAGATAAGGCCTTCTAGTTAGGTGAAAAGCCTCTTTACTGAACTCTTCTGTTTCAGAGAGGGCATCTGTCTTTGCTGAAATGTCTTTGCCTAATGGCTTAAGTATTACCATGGAACTAAAGTTTTATTTATTAACACTCATTAAGCACCTGGTTTCTTTTTTTCTATCATGAGTGAATGGGCAGAATAGAGTTTTTTTCACACAATTTGCAAAGGCTTATGAGCAGAGAAGATTCATCTGATTCAAAACTAAATCTCTCTGAGCAACACCAGCACAGGAGGAGTCAGAGATTGCAGGGGAACCCCAGATCATTCATTTTCCTTGTGTGGCCAGCCCCCACCTAAGGAGGTCCCCACAAAAGTGACTGTAGCCCCAGAAAATTCTCATTACTTCAGCTATCAGAACTGACTCCTAGCACTGTTTCAGTTGCTGTAAGTCTTCCTTTGCTATCCCCTTTCTTCATGTTACAGTAGCATAGGTGTGAAAGAGTTTCCTAAGGTGCAAACACATAATTTTGCTCCTCTGACTCTTTCTTCTCCATTTTTACTAAAGACATATCTGTATCTTAATGATCTCTATGTTGTGATAGAATTCAGTATTTAGAAGATATTTTCGTCTCCTTGCATACTAAATGAGGAATTGTTGGCAAGGCTGTGAGAGAATATGACCCGCAGAGCCTAAAAATAAAGCAAGGCATGGCAAGGTTAGAATCGATAAAGACAAAGAAGGCAAAGGGTGGTTAGAAAAGGAAGAAAGAATACTCTCTTCTAAGCACTTCCCAGTTCTGCCAGAGGAGAAGATTAACTCCTAATGAGGAGATCAGGGAAGACCTTTGAGAGTGGCCATTCAACTAAATTTATGCATTTATGTTTGATTGCCCTCATAGTTAGAGGGTTAATCCTCTTGGTTCCCGAGAACATATGAATCATCTCGATACTCATGCTACATAAACTGAACAGTTCCAAAAGAGATCCTAAATCCCAGGTTAGTTTTCCAGTAAAACACTGTATATGAAAATGTAGATGCCAAATACAGGTAGTCATGCCACAATTCATGGTTCCTATATGATCATGATATTGCCTTTCTTTTCTATAAAAATGCTCTTTTAAAAGATTTTTTTTTTTCTTTTTATAACAGTCTCCAAGTAAGCAGAAAGCTGAGGGAGGTCAAAGAAAGCAGCATTTTCTCTTGTGAAATGAATAGACAAGGTCTCAAGCACAAACACTTCAAGCTCTTGGCAGAGAGCAGCTGCTTTGCCTGGCTTCTGCCAGGTGAGTGACAGCACTGGCTCATAAGAGTGCAGAAATGGAGCACTGAGCCCTCTCTGACATCCCCCTGTGCCCTCTCACTGACTGTGCAGCACTGAGACCCAGCCAGTCCTCAGGCCAGGCTGTTTTGGGAATGGGACTGGCAAATCAGGTAACACTCACCTCTGCCTGGGCCAGAAGCTCACAACTGAACATCAGCCCTTGCAACTCAACTTGCAATACATCTGCATCAGGTTTCAGCATAGGATGATAATAATGTTATTGAGCCTGTGTTTTCTTTCAAGCTCTGTCAAACTCACAAGTGCAACCTAATCCCACTGCCAGGTTCTTTTTATATCAGAGGGGTTTTTTAAGTGTTTTTATTTTTATTTCCCCAGACCTTCCTTTTCTCATAGAAGGCAGAGGCAATTCCACAGCACTTCAAAGCATATTCTGTTGTCACAGGTACGACATACACACACCTAAACAGCCCTTACCTATTAATTCCCTGCTTGCCATGGCTTCTCTCATCCCAGCTCCAGCCCACCCTAGCTCCACAGGAAATTCCAACACTCACCCTTTGCATGGGACACCCACCTCCTACCTACTTCCCCTTCTGTCTTCACTCCTCTTTACACCTCACACCCCCTTCTTTCATATGTGAGTGTCCTTCATGCATATACAGCTCCCTTCCTCCTTACAGAACCCTTCACTCTCAGGTACCCTTCAAATGTTCTTCTTCCCTTAAAGAAAGCTGTTGTAATAGAATCATAGAATAGTTAGGGTTGGAAGGGACCTTAGAGATCATCTAGTTCCAACCCTCCCGCCAATGGCAGGGACACCTCCCACTAGAGCAGGTTGCTCAGAGCCCCAACCAGCCTGGTCTTAAAAATCTCCAAGGATGGGGCCTCCACCACCTCTCTGGGCAACCTGTTCCAGTGTCTCACCACCCTCATGGTGAAGAAATTCTTCCTAATGTCTAACCTGAATCGACCTCTCTCTAGTTTTAATCCATTCCCTCTAGTCCTATCACTGCCTGACACCCTAGATAATTGTGCATGCCTCCATTTTACTCTTCCTTTTTGTTCTTAACATGAGTTACTCAGGGCACGAGGGAGAAGAAGCTGAAATGCTCAGGATGAAAATGGGGAAAACAAGTATTCCCAAAGCACATGCTTTGTTACACCTTATAGGTATGTGGTTCTCTGCAGGGAGTGTTGAGTGGTGGAGGTTTCCTGCCTAGCAGGATGTCCAGCCACCTGCAAGGCAGAGAAGTCCAGGGAGATGCAGCCTTGCTACGCTGTCATGCTCTGGCTGGCAGCTCTTCTGCCTACAGATAGACACTGAAATGCACCACTCTCCTGTTCCTTCTCATCCAGCGTCAGCTGTGTCTGGGGAAGATTCACAGGGGGTATAACACAGACAGCCCTTTCCATTTTCTTCCTGCACTTTCACAGCTACATATAATGACCTGGAAATACAAGAATGAGCAGTTAATCCACAGATTTCCCAAAGAAGGACTGAATGCCTTTCTTTCCACGTCTTTCATTATAGCTATTCATCACAGCAATTGTTAGTATGGGTCAGGGCAAACGTTTGCTAAGCAGAGCAGGAGAAAAACATAGAAATATCCTTAAAGCATACACAGCAGGCAGTTGGCTCGCAGGAGGGATATGAAGGAGATGGGTATTTGCAGACAATGCAAAAGTTATTGTGACAGCTGCAGATTGCAAGCCTTCTGTGGTAAACTCAGAGCCCAGCCGAGAGCTTAAGAAAAAACAGAGAAAAGGAAAGCCTTAAGAGAACTCTGCCAGGCTCAAAATAATCCTCTATTGAAAGGTGCTGGAGAAAATTTATGGTGCAGCAATAATGGACTTAACACACAAGGACTTAATATAACATCAGCATGCAGATACAGATAATTTCTACTTGTACCCTGTGCCAGTCAATGAATAACACTGGCAAACCAGAAATTGTTACTTTTCCTGCCTCATCTGTCTTTCCTAATGTCAGGTTCAAACTTCCCCAGGGCAAGAACTTTCCTGTGTAAGTAGTGCACCGAGCACAGAACTTCTAATGGAGACATCCACAGCTGATTAACAGCTGGCCCCATAGACACAAGGGCCTGTGACTTAGTTGTGCAGGGCTGTCTTAGCTCAGAAAGAACTAAGTAATTTTTGGTGCTGTAAATTCAGGCTTCCATATACAGCACTCATGGATATGTTGGCTTAGCTTGTTACAGTGAAAGCTGACAGTGGGTATTGCACAACTTGTGGGATGGAGGGCACAGAGACTTTGGGAAGTGTTACCTTTTTCTTTATTTCAACTGTTACTTTTATAAATGTTGTAGGACTTCTGACTGCAAAGCCTTCAACAGCTTTGCCAGTAAGAGCTTCCAAGGCTGTACAGAGAACAGAGCTCAAATAGCAGAGAGGAGTTCTCATCCCCTCCAGTAGCTCTACTATATATTCTGAATTAGCAGTTGCAATGGTTTGGCTTTAATAATAAAATCATATTCAGAGCAGATGCACTCAGTTTTAACAAAATTCTGAAAACAGTCCTACTTTACCAGAGCAGTCCTTCTAAGTGCATGGAAAACTCACTGGTGACAATTTTTTTTCCACCCGATAGCTTTATTTAGGCACCATCACAATTGCACTCATATCAATGCCTTCAGCTTAGAGTAGACAACCCATGGATTGCTACAAATGCTCAGCTTGGAAGCAGCCAGACTGCTCAGTCACACACAGCCTGCCACAATCTGGAAATGGAGCAGAAACCTGTTGCTCCCAGGAGTGACAATCAGCAGCCATTCATTAAATCAACTGCACCTCCAAAGTCCCTACAGGAGAGCATTTAGTTTATCAGCAGTATATTCCTTATAATAATTAACATCTACAATATCAGCTTAGTCCTGGGAACTAACAGGCTGCAAGAACTCATCCAGGTAACAAGAAAGTCCAACCACCAGAGGCAGATGATTGCCTCTGTCCATTTCTTGTTTTCACGTGTATCGTTTATGGTCCTCATTGCTCAAACGAGGAGCCTCTGAAATGCTCTCAGGCTCCAAAACGAAATGCTAACAAGCACATGGATGCGGTACAGCAGGAAGCTGGTACTCACCGCAGATCGTCAGGCTGACTCTAATGAGCAGAGTCAGCCTGCAGACCATCATCTTCTTTGCCCTACATATTCACGCTCAGTGCCCCAGGCAGTCTGTAGTTCCAGAAGGGAAGAAGAAACCACCACAATGTCCTGGAAATCTTCAGAGCAGCAGCAGTTTTCTGCTGGAGCATCCTGCCTCGTTGTTAAGGATTTGTTAAGGGTTGGGTGCAATACAGTGAAGATTACAAAACTCCAATCCACTCCCAGTGCCTAAAGCTTTGTTTTCACAACTCCTGCCCATCCATCTTGAGTCCCTGTGCCCCTGAGCACTGTTTGCACTTCTCCAAGAAGTTAGGGAGAGAATGGTCTTGCTATTTCTGTTAACTTTCTTGATTCTCTCCTCGCTATTCCCAGGTGAGAACTTCTTTTGTTCTTTATAACAACCTCTTGATTGTTCTCTCCCTTCCAATACCATTTATTCCCTTAATTCTGCTAGAAATTCAAGGGAGGAGGATCTAGGCAGGGAGGAGGAATGTTCTATAAGGTGAAGCTGTGTTAGGTCATATTGCTGTAACAAACAGTTCTCTGTACCCAGAGTGTCATAATCCATATGTTAACTGGAGAAAAAGAGTGCGAGAAGATCCAGGAGTGTTTTTTCTCTCTGCTGGTTTTATTTTCAGTTTCTATGGAAAAGCTATGGTTCTGTAATTGAGGTGTCAGGGTCAGCTGCAGGAGATCTGAATAGCATTCCTTGCTTTCTTAGGATTTTTCTGCAGATGTTTTAGTTGTTTGTGAGCCTTGGACTGGAAATAGCAAAGCAAATATGACAGCCTTCCTATTTTTACAGTGTAAGTGCATTAATTGCATTCTAATTAGGGAGATCTGATCAGGGACTGTCATCGAAAATAAGTACATACCTCATCTGCTGCAAAGAATACTTTGGGGACTTTAAGGTCTGTACAGGTCCTATTACTGATTACTTCAGAGTAATGATTTTTAACCAAAACCTGTAGTTAAGGATTTCACAGGTGAGATAAAAGTCCAAGAAATGGCAGTACATGGGGATAAATTAAATCATAAAATGAAGGCTCTTATGTTGACCTCCAGTTTCTCAGATTATTTCTCAGTAAATCAGGCTCAATAATTGCTAGTAAATAATTTGTCTGATGGTCCTCTCTCTGTGCTTTGTAGTGACAGCCACTAGCAGATTGTGATTGCTTCAGAATGGTTTGTTTTTCAAAATTATTTGATGGCATTTTTGCAAGACTGCTTTTATCGGCAGCTTGCTATTCACAAGAAAGCAATGCAGTTACAACATGATTAGTGGTAGCATTTCTATTCCCCAGTTGCAGAAACATAAGCCTTAGTTATCCAATACAAATACTTCACTTTCCTCAGGTGCAAGAGCACAGAAGCTTCAAACCTCTTTTTCTGTGAAAGAATATACAATTAAAACTCTACTCTACTGGTGTTTGCTGACAATAATCCTTAAAGGGCTGTGCATGCAACCTGTGTCAATTCATTTAGGAAGTTAAAAAAACAGCAGAGAATTTCTGTCGGTGGCATTCAAACAGCTCTAATGCCTGCTGTTCACACCTTTCTCTACAGAGAGGGATGTCAGCCCACTGTATAGAGAGTCCCCAGTTACAGTAGTAGAAAAATATTGATCTGTTCAGACTCCAATGCTGTTATAAATTATAATCATTATTATTAAAGACAATCCTATTTTACAGGAGGAAGTGAAGGCACCAAAAGCTTAGGTGATAAAGAGTGCACAAATTCTATGACAGAACCAATAATGCAGTAGAGTTCTCTGAACAGGCAATGAACTTGGCTGAGAGAAGCTCCCTGCTCTTTGTTGCTCTCCCTTTTGGGGAAGTTCAGCTCTGTAGGGTTTTTTCTGCCTCTGTGTCTCTGCTGACATCTTCAGTAATAATCCAGTGTTCAGAAGGCAGGAACATAAACTGAGAAACATTCCAGACTTTCTGATGTGATGAGAGTCATGGTAAGGATAAGGGCAAAGGGGATCAGCTGTGTGTGCTGTGTGGTTGAGGATAATCCCAGCAGGTAAGTGTTGTGTTCTTGAACTTCAGAAGGGCTATTATAGATGGTCAGAGGTAAGAAAAAGAAATTAAAATATATAGAAAACACTTGACAGCATCTCTTTTAAGATCATTGTTAATGCTTTCCAACCCTGCTAGAGGTCACTAATCTTGGAATTAAATCTGGAATTAAAAAAATGTTCTCCCTTAAACAGACTTTGGATATATAATTTGGCTTTCTTTTCAAAGCAGCTCTATTTTCACATATTAAAATTATGCAGCTCTGAAGTCATTAATAATTTCTGTCCCAAGAGCTCATTTCTATGAATGCTGTAATATTATTTTATCAATCACTATGGTGTTGTTTTGTGTTTTTTTTTTCATTTGGACTATTCTTCTTCCCCTCTGTCTTCTTTTCATTTTCAGTTCCCAACTTTTATGCTACACCAATTTCATATGCCTTGATACAAAAAAAGGAAAGACTGTCAGACACAACATAGGCTATTCTTTGTGTGAATATTTGCATTGTCTTCCAGGTGATGTTCTCTTGAGGTTTAGTATTTTCATTCTCAGCCTAAAGGGTAAAAAAAATGTGTGCACCACAAGTGTATGTGTATGAAAGGAAGCTAGGGATGAAAAGTAAAAGGGGCTCATTCTTTCCTTGTTACTGAAAGCAGAATGTAGACAGATATGCATATGACTGTATATTTAATTTTTCTAGTTATATAGGACAATCATACAGTTTGATAGAGTTAACATTGAACTAAAGTAGCTACAGCACCAGTGTGCACAGCTTTTCACCTTTCTCCTTCACCCTCATCAGTGCAGTTATTGACATCTAGACATCCAATAAGAAGTGGTTTGGGGACCTATACTATGCTGATGCATAATAAGCTTCCGGTAAGGCTGATTCATTCCTCCCATTTGAGTAAAGGCTGAATGTTACCCAAGTAAAGGTTGAATATGATGAAACTGTTAGATGAAGCATGTTGTAGTCCTTTGAATGGAAAATGTTAACACTAAAACAAGCTCCATCAGGCCCTTAGGATTATTTCTTTCCCCAAATTTCAGCTATCTGAACATTATACATCTCATCTAATCTTAAAGATTTCCCTGTAGTCATCTGGAAGACTGGTGCCTCCAAAAGGGCATCCATCTTCATAAAATGTCTAACAGAGAGGATTACTGGTTAGCTTCTCCCTCTCTAGAAGCCTAATGATTACCTTAATTAAGTTACCTCAGATTCAAAGGGTGGAAGATAAGTAAGATGAATCCCAGCTGAACTTGGAATTTGCCCCTGTATTTGTTCTGAAATATTCCATTCTCCTCTCCTGCTCACAGTCCCCCTCACCAAGTAATGATTGAGATTCAGGAACTTTTGACCCCTTTAGGCTTGCCAAGCCCAAAAAACCATAGGAAAGGAAACCAGGTTTCAGTGTACTAAATGAATTGTCAACAGAAGCTTAATGAAGCTTCACTCCCAGAGCCTATTACAGACAATGATGTTGGAGCCAGAAAGAGTCCAGTTTACCAGTCAGGGTGAGATTTCAGTGTATTTACTTAATACTTCAATGCTACTTATGAACAGAGTGCATTTGATAGAAAAGTCATCAAAGGAAAATAAACATGGACTCTAATAAACTTTGACTCCTACAGCATTTTGTTTATGGAAAGTTTTTATAATAATTCTGGGTTAGTCAAATGTCCTAACTGAAATTAGTTCTGTCATCCATTTATGCATTAGGTTAGAAACTTTTTGATTCTGCTATTACCTATTTCTACTGCTTCTCTTCTAAAAATTTTAGGAATCTAGTGGTGCTGTTATAAAAGTTGTAGTTTGGAATCCCTTTCACCACCAAACAGGTCAAATGCAGAGATTGACATTTGAGGGGTAGGCACTGACTGTCAGTTAAATTTTTGCACTGCACACAAATGTAGTGTCTCACTTTATCAGGATATATGTTCACCATTTTTGAAATACTGAACCATGACAGTGGTGCGAACTCTTGAAGAGAGAGAAATGGCCCATTCTGTATTCAGACTTGACCAGTACACAGTAACTGAGAGGCTACTCTTACCCACTGAGCCACAAGGGGAAGGGAAGGTATTGAGCAGTAGCTCAGCAAGAAAACAGTGACTGCCCTGCACGCTGACTAAACCAGGATCTTGCAGACAAAACAAGATGTGGTTGTATAATTAAAGACTTTATAATGTATATTCACAAGGAGGGCAAACTAAGATTACACAAGCATTTCTGATGCTGACGTTTTCTCATTTCTCAGTGCTTGACTTTGCAACTTTCCTGTTGTTCCTTAATTGCAGGTGTCTATTTATTTCTATCTACCTACACATAAGGGTGTTTCATGATCATAAAGTCTCTCATGTCTCCTTTTCTTGCTTAAGAGTACAGAGGGAGAGAAGGAGAGAAGGTCTTTGTTCTTGTTCTGCAAATGGATGGTGGTACCTGCAAGCTAGGTGTCCAGCTCATACCTGTGAAGGGAAGTGGGACAGAACCGAACTGCTGCACCATGGATATCAGGCCACTGCATTAGATGAAATGGACATTAAAAGGTAAAATAACAGTACTGAAGGTGTAAGAAGTGCAATGACTGCAAAGTCCAAACAGGATGTCACCTGTCAAGTGCCTTTGATCTCATCTTGGTGATAGTTACCTCCAGCATGGAGCACAGAGACTGTCAAGGAAAGCACTATGTGGGTGTGCCTCTTCATTTCTTTTTCCCTTTGTCACTGATACTCCTCACGGGTGGCTTCTGCATGACATGCTTCCAGCAGAGACTAGTGACTGGTTGAAGTGATAAAAACCTGCTCTGGATTAGAAGCCAGACACAGTTTCCTCATAGAACCTAGTCCTGTCAGGGTGAAAGACATACTCCCAATACGCCTAAGAGAGATGCAGGCAATTGTCTCAGACTGTGGACCCTATTTCTATCTATGCTCTGCATGAAAAGGACTTTTCCTTCAGAGATGTATAGGGACTTTCCTGGTATTCACAGGGTTGCATGAGGCCTCCATCATCAGAACAGTAGTGTTCACCCCAACTCTTTCATTTAAAGGGCATTCCACTGAAGGGAGAGAATGAAGGAGGGAAATAGCCTGGCACAAACTGGAAGCATAGTCATGAGACCACAGAGGTCATCCCTTCACTGTGCTCCCCAATTTGAATGCCAGTTTGGACAGGTATAAATTGTCTTTCAGCCACACCTGCCTTGATTCCCTGACCTGTTCTGAGCAGAATGAATGGTACAACTAAAGATCCAGGTAGACAAGCACATGATGAAATACAAATTCTTGCCTACTGCTGACCATAGATAATTCTGGGTCACATCCTGAGGTTTAAAAACATTAAAATAAGCATGATACAGTAACAGAAACATATGCAGCCTCACTTCCTAGATAGTTTGTCTTTTGGGTAATTATGCTTTGCTTCCTGTATTCCTTCTAATACTGAAAAATAAAATGGAATGAGGATCTCTAATGGGCACAAGGGATGACTTCTGAGCTTTGCAGTTCACTGAGCATGAGCAACACAGGCAGCATTGCAGCTCCTAGCATTATGCTGTATCCTTGTTTTATTAGAATCAGAGGAGTATGTGAAAATCCAGCCTTTTGTTGAGCTTGTACTTGGAAAACCAGATACTTTTTAACTGCTTATCTAGCCATGCACTCATCTGCAGGCAGAACTCTCAGCTGGCTAGAGCTTTGAAGTCCCTCTGATCAATATAAGAACACACCAAGTCAGTAAATAAGAAAAGAATATGTCTCTAAAAAATGGTTATCTTCTGAATTTGGACCATCTGGTAGTGTGATGTCAAGTTTCATCTTGGCTCTATATGGCAGAATCATGCCACAGTATGAGGAATTTCTATGGGTCAATTTAAAAATGATGAGAACTTCAAGCTGTGTGACATGACAGGAATCATAACATCATCTCTCCTCTGTTCTCTGCCTGCAGAGATCTCTGTTATGATGCAACTTTCTTGACCCACATTAAAGAATTTCATACACCATAGTATGATGTATTAAGCCCTTGGCATTAGTTCCAGATTTGTGTCCCTGTTGTTCCGAAGAAGGATCAGTCTTTGACCTCAAGGAATTGCATTTAAAGCAAACTGGATCGGGCCCTCAGTTTTTATTCCTTCCTCAGTTTGTTCCCCAAATACCAGCCATTGGACTAGTAGCTGTATAAATAAGAAATAGATAGAACCACAACAAACTGAGGGCAAAGAGGCTACGATTTCTATCTGTCAGGATGAAAGTAAAGGTTTAGCTATTCCCTGCAAATATAAGAGGTAAAGATTTTCCTGGACAGGGGAAAAACAAACAAACAAACAAACAAACCCCAAACAAAACAAAAACCAACCAACCAACCAAACAAAAAAACAAAGCGAAAGCGAATTATAAAGGAATGTTCTTATACTCTTCCCATGGTAAAAATTCTAAACCCCTGGTGCAGCTTAAATCCATATTTCAGAAGACTCCTAGCTCTGGGAAGCGTATATTTTCTTGACTTCCTATACCAATTACTTTTCTAACTGACTTAGACATCACTTATGGTGAATACAATCACTCTGGTAGTGGCAGATCCTATGAATAGGCTAAAGATAGACAGGCTCAGGAATCAGCTCCCCATCACTGAAGCTGACCTGAGTTGTTCATGAGATGCAGTATTCACAAAGCCCTGTGCTGCTCTGCTTATGCTGGGGAAAATGACCAAATGCTAGCTCAGGTATGTGTTTCCAGCATCCCTTTTGAGCAGGACATCAGTTTGTAAACCTCTCAGATCAGGGAGAGAGGTATTCATGATAGACAGCCATCTGAGGAGCTGTCTGCATAATGCAGCATATGGCAGATCAGGTCCTGAAAGCAGCCTGGTCACACTAGTGAACTACTGGCAGTTGACTCATAAACCTGGCTTCCTATTGCCTTAGCAATTCAGCAGTTACATGCTACCAAATCCCTATGCCTTTCTGTAGTAAAGATGTGAGCTTCTGCATCTTTAGGAGGCTTTATCCATTCGCACTACACCACCACTATGGTCACTGAATGTACATTTGGTACTCCTTGGTATAGGAGCAGGTGTGTTCAGTTCCTACAAAAGGTCACATCTCCCCTGACTACACCTAAGCTGTGACTTTTCAGTAGGTCTTAAAGCAGCAAGCCTTCCTGTGCTAGTGCAAACTGTGGAGTGGAGCAGACCTGTGACATTGTCCCCCGAGATGCAATTCCAGTTACATTTTCTGAGCTTTCCAATAATGCATATGTATTTCCTGGAAGCCACTTTATTAGGGGAAAGTTACTGCTTTCCAAAGGTTCTTTTATTGTCTTTGTTTTCCTATGTAGGTAAAGAATTGCCAACTTTATTCCTACTGTATGTTCTCCAGTCTCTAAGGAAAGAACAGACTTTGTTATCCATTGGGTAACTTCATTGACAAATTTCTTAGTGGTGATGGCTCAGCACATTCAGGAAACTCCTTTCCCTTTTTAAAAATCAATGGGGTTTTTTTTAGTTTACCTTCAAGAAGTACCTTCACTAATTAAATTCACCGCTCTCCTTTGCATCTGCAGCCATGCAGGATCTGTGCAATGTGACCACATTCTGTCCTTTGCTCCAGGTTTGCTGGCAATGAGTGGAGAGATTCGTGTTTATCTGGTGTCTAGCCCATTTCAGAAAATACTAAAACTAAGGTATACCAGTCTGTTGATCAGGCCATGATCTTCTCTCACCAGCCAAGTCCTCTAAGACCCATCTCCCTCTCCCACTTTCCCTCTCTTCTTTCTTCAAGACCTCAGTTTTCCCTCTGGAAAAGCCATGTCTGCTACTAAAGCTAAGTTCTCTATAACTTTTTGAGTTCATCTAGTTCTCTCCTGAAACTGTTGCTAGGCAAAGAAGGAAAAGGAGGAAGGTGTCTTGGCAGAAAACTCCACATATCTGAGTTGCGTGGATTAGGAAGGAACTGATGTCTTGCATTCGACATCTGCAAAGGGTGAAACGAGGTGAATATGAGATAAGTAATCCTTGTAATTCCTTTTGAAGGCTTTACTGTGTGGATCTGCTGTTCAATTACCTATAGGCCAGCAAGAAGATTATAAAGGGAAAGAATTTCCTCTATGACACACAAAGGGACTTAAACTTGAAGTGCAAGTGAGAAGATTTTGCAGGTTGAGCACTATGTCTTTTCTTAAAGGAGGAAAGATAGACTTTTCCCCTGTAGATCCACAGATTGTATTTACTTCAGTCCCCTACTTTGTCAAAGTCTTATATGAAGTGGGAAGTGGCCATCTCACTCCTAACATCTCTCCTCTTTCACATGAATCATTCAGCATAAACTTTTGTGCATCCACTGCAAAGACAGATGTGATATTAACATTTCCTCAGGGCTTGATCTCAGGAGTTGGATTGTGTGTTGCATAGTTGCTGGCTGGGGTTAAACCACAACAGAGAATAAATTATTTTTCTCATTCTTAGGGAGTGTCACCATCTCAGAGGAATATTGTGATCTCCCATCAGAGCAGAAGAAGCTTTGGGTTTTGCTAGATCAAATCAAAATCTTGGTGACTTTATGTGACAAAAACATAGAGCTTTCCTGCTTTGTGCACAAGCACACTATTTGTGACGTGCACATATGGATAACCAGGATCACCAACCTGCCCCTTCCACAAACAACAGTTATTCTCATAGTGTAAGACCTCATTAAATCTGGGAATGTCCTCTCCTCCTTTCAGCTTCAGAGGTAGCAGGGAGCATGTGCACATGTGAGCACTACAATGGACTACATCACTTGACTGCTTGTACAGCCAAATTTATCACTTCCAGAGTAAAATTCATTCTTGTGGAGCAAACCAGAGGACCTTAGCTTAGCCATAATATGACCTTGCCTGTAAGAAAGCTGTTGTTCTTATCCAGAGTAGTAACAAGCAATCATGCCTCTGTGTCACAAGTCTTTATAGTGTGGTGACTTGCTGTAATGGGGACATGCTTGTCTTTGTGGCTGTACTTTTTACACTCATACTACTACAGCAGTCAAGGGGGACAAGATGTGGGACAAGACTCTAGTGACCCTCTAAATACAATTTAATGCTGACACTATAAGCAGCATTCTCTGGTCTTCAAAGAGCTCTTTGCCCTTGTCTGCAGGCATTAGCCTGTTCTTCCAGAGCAGCATCCGCAGCCACACTGTGCACCAATGCTGAAAGGAGGATGGTGGTGCTCCAGTCCTGTCTTTTCAGCTGACTCCAGCTCCTTTACACTTGGCCGCCCTCTGGGTTTGTTTTAATAACTCAGCTGTCTGAGCATCATTGAAATGGCTCTGACTGGAGCCTGTGATAAGATAGCAATCAGCATCTGAATCAAAGGAATTCACTCCACAAATAATATTTGTTTGTACTGTTATGAGAATAATGAGGCTGCTACTGTAAGGCACCCAGGAGCCAGGTGACAAGGAGACAGTGGAAGGAAAGGAACTAACTGGTTGTGAGACTTCCTAGAAAGGTGGATCAAAAGGGCCTTTTCAGGACTCACAGTTTGAAATAGTAGCTTTCCTTATGAGCAGTTATAGATACCAATACACATTGCATGCTTCAAGCAAATGCTGCATGGGTTACAATTTTCTCGAAGGGAAGTCAAAACCAGCATTAACAGTGGGTGTGTCTGAGCTTTGTTGAAGCTTCTGATGCACAAAAACATGCATGGTGAATCACCATGTTTCATATTATGTTCTCAAAAGAGTCTGGATCTTGGCATAGCACAGGGTCTATGTTTTGGAAGACAAGATGTAGACAGCACATGGCCCCAATTTAAGGATGCTTCTTTAACAAGACAAAAAACTTTCCTAATCACAAGTTCTCCAGCATTCCTCGATTTCTATATTCAAAAAAAAAAAAAAAAAAAGGACACGTATTGTTATTATGTTACTATAGGGCTAACTGTAGCTTACTTTTAACTGAAAATACTGCTGCTGATCCAGGGTACAATTCAACTACAGAGAAGCTGAGGGTAGGTCATATCAACATATGCCTATGCAGAGCAGGGCTGAAATGCTAGGGCAGGGCTGCATGGGCATACCAAGCTCAGCATTTGCCTGTACCGATTCTAGCTCTACTTGCTGCTCCTTTTTGTGAATACCAAAAGTAAATGTAAGAGATGAGATCAAATAGCAGAGGTTTGCGTTCCAGCTCTGCCTGCGAAGAGATGTCTCAGAACATCTTCATTTGAACTATGCAGGCATAATCAGTGATAGGAAGTGAAATCTTCCTTGTTTATAACCTGCAATGTATCAGCACAAACTCTCCCAGGCTCCTAAGAAGCCACTTCTAATCTTGCCACAAACTGCAATGAAAGTAGTGTTGCTCCACTCCTTCTGACAGTCACCTACATCCTCTCAATACACTGTTAATTGGTCCTAATCAATTGCTCGGGACTGAATTTCTCAATAGAAGACACAATTTTTGTTTCTAAGGATTTTTTTACATACTTCTCCCCTATCCTGCTCACGCTCCTATCCCCACCATGATGTTTATTGTTTTAAAATTTCTCTGCAGACAAGTATTTGAATGTATGGATGTTCCTGACAACCTCCAGTACTGAGTCTTTGCCTGCTGATCTTGGACTTTTTAGTATTTTTGGGGGAGTCCTCAGCCCTCTCTGACTCCTTTGTCTTTTCTCAGCATCACAATACCAAGGACACTGATGCTGCATAGTTCTTGCTTTTAACTGAGGGGGAACAGTTACCTTTTGCACATTTCTGCCTCCAAGAGAGAATTGATCTCAGCTGCATACCTTCTTTTCTCCTCTTCCTGTCCATACCAAAATTTGTAATTCCCCTTTCTGTGCCTGCTCTTGCCACTGGCTTCAGTTCATTATGTCTCCTTGCTTCTTCTTGTTTAGGAAAGGAGCTGCAGCAACAATATCAAAATATTCCACAGATACTCTAGGAGTAGCCTCATGCGTAAGCAATTGGTCTGCAGCTCAGCATATGTACAGCCAGTTCCCTTTTCCTTGTGTGACCTTGAATAAAATAATTCTGCTCATATCTAAAAAGGAAGCTAAGCACTTAAAGTGGGTATAGGAAGATTCTTCAATGCTCAAAATTGCTGCTCATTCAGTGCTTCATGTTGAGAGTTGCCTTAATTTTCAATATTTAAATCTCCTTCTCACTCCAAGTCCTGCTTCTGACCATGGCCAAAGGTGACATGGTCTTAGCAGGGCTTATGCTGATGTCCCACCAAGGTCGAAGAGCTTGGCTATCTTCTGTATGCCTGGCCAAAACAGTTGAATTCAAAGATGTACTGTAAAAATATTTACAAGAACAGTCTTTGCAAAAGGAAAAGCAATTCACTTCCTTCAGATGACAGCAAGGAGTTCTCCATGTTTCTTTATCATCTGCCTCACTTGGCTCCTTGCTGAGGATGTCAGTTGACTTCATTCTCGTCCAGGGACTTTGTGCTCCTCTGTGGTGGGTTAACCTTGGCCCAAAGCCAGATGTCACTCCAGCCACTCTCACACTCCTGCTCTCCACAGGCTGCATGGAAATACTTGCTCCTTTGTAGTCCTCTCCACAGTTTGCAGGGGAATCTTTGCTCTGGCACCTGGAGCACTGGAACCTCCAACAGCCCCAAACTTGTGAAGCTATTAATGCCTTCACATAGAGCCAGCATGTGTAGCCTGGGCATAGTCTGTGGGCTCCACACTTTAAAACAGGAATTAAAATTCTCCTTTCTATTTAGTGGTGCCACTTTAAATAGCTTAGTTACTCCATGCAAAGTGTGTTGGTAGGAATTGCCTCCTACTATGTGCATGGATAATATGGAATCATTGAATCTTAGAATTATTTGGTTGGAAGAGACTTTTAAGATTTTCAAGTCCAACTGTTAACCCAGCACTGTCAGGTTACCATTACACCATGTCCCTCAGCACCACATCTACATGTCTTTCAGATACCTCCAGAGTTGATGACTCCACCACTTCCCTGGGCAGCCTGTTCCAGCACCTCACATCACTTTCTGTGAAGAAATTTTTCCTAATATCTAATCTAAACCTCCCTTGTCATAACTTGAGAACATTTCTTTTTGTCCTATCATTTTTTACTTGGGAGACCAACCCC
This sequence comes from Ceryle rudis, assembly GCA_033439905.1. NCBI lineage: Eukaryota > Metazoa > Chordata > Aves > Coraciiformes > Cerylidae > Ceryle > Ceryle rudis. The sequence goes on along the minus strand of JAAGNO010003742.1, from coordinate 60,611 downwards.
CGCCTCACTGCAACCTCCTTTCAGGTAGCTGTAGAGAGCAATAAGGTCTCCCTGGAGCCTCCTTTTCTCCAGGCTAAACAACCCCAGTTCCCTCAGCCACTTCTCGTAAGACTTGTTCTCTAGACAATTCACCAGCTTTGTTGTCCTTTGGACGCATTCCAGCACCTCAATCTAAATCTCTAGCTTTTAATATCCAGTTTTGTGAATCCATGAATTATATTGGAGTCCCGAAGTGCACTGTAATATAAATAGTAAGAATGACTAAGTGAATTTATTTCATTTTCTTCCCCACCTGTTCACAAGCAACTTCAGAGACAAGATCACTGGAGCAAACAAAGAAATGTGCATGTCAGAAGAGCATGACATAACAATGTACAGCATCTGGCCAACTAAAAGCAACATTTAGTTGAAATTTTGCATATTCCTAGCAAACTGATCAGAGAACGATGCAGATTAAGGATTATTTACAGAAACAATTCACCAGCATACAAAAGAAGGGGAGAAAAAAAAAAAAAAAAAAGTTGTTTGTGGGCAGTTCAGGAACAGGAAAAGAAAAAAAAAATCTAATCCTAGATGCTGTTCATCTAATAAGTTATTCACCATGAGCTAACTAAACACCAGTTTGTATTTATACAGCATTTAGTAACAGAAAGTGATGTGCAAGCATTATCTTTGTCTATAAAAAAAAGCTGGATTAGTTAAATTAAATCAGACCTCAAAGATACGAACAAAATACATCAGCTGACCCACATAAAATTGTAATTGTTTCTAAAAAAAATATAATTTCCTTATTTTTTTCATTTTAAACCTGGATGCTGAATGCTTCTGAAAACTACATCAATATACTGTTTTCCTGCTCATCTACAGTGTGAATGTAAAGGGAAGATATTGATGCAGAGCTTACGCATCCTTTGTAGGCTGTTATTAGAGTTCCCTCTGCTGCTGACTATACAGCTCAACTTGTACTGCTCAGGTACTGGGTACTAACAGAGTCAGGTTCAACAGTACATATGACTAAAGTGAATAATACCTAAGTTACAGACTGCTGGTCTCCCGAGACGACACAGGAGCAGCAGGAATAAAAATTCTGAGACTCTGCTCCTGGACTTGTGGGTCATAGTTCTGACATTTCAGATGAAAAAAAGAGTAATGGCACATTATTATTTATCATATTTGCTCACCTAACAGTCATGTAGTTTTATTCCCCAGACTTTGCCCTCAAAAATTCTCTTGCAGCACTAGACGCAGTTCTGAAAGAACAGTACAACACTTGCCAGCACCTTGGCAAAGCAGTTATGGTACTCAGCTGCGAGATGACAGTGGTCATTACACAAGCAACCATATTTCGCAACGTATGACAGAACCTGTACCTCATTTCTTTTTTTTTAAGGAACTAGGAGTTAGAAAATACTAAAAGCAGAAAGTTTCTTTCCCATTTCTTTTAAGCTCCAAGGTGGAGTGGAAGATGCTTCTCAGGTCCATTACTCTCTTGCTTGGCATCTCTGAATTTTCTACCAGATCCTAATACTGTCTTAAGATAGTGACCACTCTCTACCCCACCGTGCTCATCAGCATGACACCCACAGTGGGCTGGAAACATCCAGGCTGTTAGCTTCCTGAAAGCTTTTGTCTCACCCTGAGGCCAGCAAGCACTTGAGTACCTGCTCTGCCCAGCACCATCAGGACACCATAGCCACAGTCTCTGCCCAAACAAAAGAGAAACAAACTCTGCCTGCAGCACTTAGAAATGAACCATGCAAGACAGGGGAACCAGAGAAAAGGTAGGTGACTTACAGAGGACAAAACAGAAACCAGTTCCAAAGTAACTTTCTTAAGTTCATCTGTGACACTCTTGCCCCAAAGGAGTCCTCTTATTTTGCAATCAAGATAGAAAGTTCTCCCAGAAGAGACAATTTGACTGACTGATCCTTCAGGATACATCTGAGGTTGAGTTCTTCACTTTCACCAGCTTCCAGCAAAAATAAATAAATAAAGGGAGATGGAGAAATGGCCTTGAATGAAAGCAAGAATACTTTCTTGAGTGATTTCATGGGGAAAAAAAAAATGTCCTTCCTACTACCATGCAGTCCCAGCTAGGTAAAATTCAGTCAGCTCCAGAATGAAGGAAAATACTTTCCAACCCAACTGTCTGTCACTCCTCCTCATTTTGCAGCATTTTCTTGGTCTCATCCTTAGTTGCTCCTGAGATGTTACATTTGTCTTATTTTTGTAGTCGCTAACTTCTACCCACGGTCTCAGAGCATGAAAAGTCCTTGATTACACCTGAGTGCAAATGAAACATGGGCACAGACTGAGCCTATCCCAGGAGAAAAGTGATAAAATGGAACAGAAATTAAGATCTGAAAGTCTCAGCTGCCACAAGCCTTGAGGCACCACATTAAAACTCCGGAGAGCATAAGACAGCTCATGATTTTTGCCTTATGTACAACAGAATAGAGGATAAGAGGATGGTGTCCACCTGAACAAATGTAGGCCCCTGAGGCTGAGCCAATGACCAGAAACAGGTGCTTCCAAAGTGCCATCCTTCTCAGCCTAAAGAAAGAGTATGAGATAAGTCAGGTGAAGAAGGGCTAAAAGTGTCTAGTTTACTATGTTGTTACTATAACACAGTGACTTGTGCAGATATAGGTTTCTACATAGCAGAGGCATCTGGAGCTACTAAGACAAATTCAGCCCCTAGGCTCTAATGGCACCAGCATTAGGCATCCAGGTGGTACACCAGTACTGGAGTACAAGTACTGCTCCCTCTCCAACTCTGGTGAGATGCTGCTTGCTGAGACTCTGGAAGTGTTCCTGTACAGTGACACAGTGGTGGAGAGAAGGTGGAGTGAAGCATTTTGCATTGCCCTGAACTTGGGGGGGGGAACGGGTTGTGATGTGTACAGGAAGCACCTAAGCACCTGCTTTGGTGAAATGAGTGACCTGAATTTGGTCCTGCGGCATTTGTTCCTGTTATAAAGGAAGCTTCTGGCTGAAACAGATAAAAACTCCTTCAGTCCCACAGAATAACAATTTCCTAATAGTCAACACGGAAAAAAAGGCTTTTTTTCCTGCCACCGCTTGGTCTGTTCATGTAGACACTGAAAATTTTGGGATAAAATGTTTTTAATATGTTAAGTACTCAGTACAGGTAAACAGATAGAGGAAGAAGAGGAAATTCCAGGCAGGAGTGAGTTGGTGCTTTGGTACTAAACAATTGTAGAAATGGACCAAAATAAGCATCTAAATCTGCATGCCACAGAAATATTTGAAAGGTGGATCTACATCTTGTCCTTTGAGGATCATACAACACCACAGATATATAAAGGGCTACTGGTAGTATACACTGGAGACAGTCCATGATAAACAACAGAGACTGACAGCCCATTGGCATTATGAGTTTCATTGAGTTAATCAGATTCCTCACAATAAGAAAAATGCCAGTGCATCCACAAAGAGGAACATCGCTGTCCTGCAGGCAACTTTAAGGAGGATTTGGTTATGTGTTTCAATAAGACATTTAAAATTGCACTCATCAGTTTTCAGAAATCTCACTCATTTAAATTGTCACAGCTCAGTAGCCCTGGGATTTAAGAGTAGAAAAGAGTAAGACTCATCAGCAAAAACTCCTTACTAATTTATCAGACAACAGAAAGAGAGTCAATTTTTAGTGAAAGAAATAAAAAAGGAGGAACGTGACTACCTTTTCTGTCCTAGCTACTGGATGCCAAGCAAAACGACACATTGCTGTGGTTGCTTCTAACCTTGGCAGGCTTATAGAAAGAAGTCACATTATCTGCTGTTAACTTTTTATGCTGTTGAAATCAGGGGAAGACAGGGCTAGGTAAAGGGGAAAATGGTAGGTCAAAGGAGAATGACTCAAACTGGCTTTAATCCAGGTTGCTCTGGACAGCTCCCGCGCTGGAGCTCTTCTGAAGGGTGAATGATGTCTTTAGGAACAAATCTCTCTGAACAGCCCACTGTATAGATACTTTTTCTTGACTCTGTGGTTTTAACCCTGTGCTAAGAGAGAAACCCAGCCTCACAGATGTTGCTGTCTCTGGCAGGTAAGCAGTGTACATCTCCCCAGCTCTCTGCAGATGAGGTCTTCCTCCTGCATTAGCTGACACCCCTTTCTCAGGCAGCTACACCCCACCATGTCCTTTCTCTGCTTTAATCTTAGAGACCTTCTCACATTATTTTTTCCAGACACATGGGTCTGGTAAACATCACTAGCACAGCTCAACGCCAGGCCCTGCTATATGAACTTGCTTCTCATATGATAAGACTCAAATCATAGTCTTATTAGAAACTTCAGGAGTATGTCAGCTTGGGAATCATTTTCTTCTTACTTTTCTTTGTCTGTAAGGTAATGAGAGGTGACAAGAAAGAGGTATCTCTTCTCTGTGTAGGAGGCAGGAAGGAAGAGAGGTGAGATGAATGAGAAAAAACAAAACAAAAAAACCCAAAAGCAAAACAAACCCTGCTGCAGGTGTCTTAAGAATTCAGCAGATGAAGAACAACCCTACAGTGCTGCATATGAGAGCACCTGTGCTCAAACCTCTGGGACATATCACAAGTACGTATGTAGAGAGGTAAGGCTTTTTCCTATACTTGGCAATTGTCATTGCATCACTGACCACAATCGTAAGGGGTAGAGCAATACTGGGCAGTGAACGAAAGCTATCAGACACATCTCTCTAGTTTCCAGTAGGCAGGAGATAACTACTACCTGGAAATGAGCACCTTTTCAGCAGCATGAAGACAAAATAGGCAGAAATGAGTTAGCCCTGCCAGAGGAGGCTGTAGAGAGCAGAGTTCCACGGCAGGAAATGATATGGCTGCAGCCATGATGCACCAAGCCTATGGATAAAGAGGAGCTCTCTTCTGGTTTTCTCAGAAGAGACAACCTAAAACCTTGTAAAAGTGGTAAGTGCACTTACAAGGAGGAGGTCTGGGAGCAGAATGCAAATACCTAATGCTGGTGAGAAGGGTGAGTATCAAGCTGCAGGAGTGATCCTGGGCAGCAGTATGTCTCCTGTTCAGCACTGCCAGAAATTTCCCCTAGCCATGCTGCTGGGAAGAACAGCAGAGGAAGGGATACATATGAATTGGAGGGCACCTTCTATCTCTAGCATTCATATCTCATTCCTCTGGATATGGTGTGCTGCTATGTACAACTTGAAATGGGAACCTATAAATGGGACTCAGTGGTGAAACCACCTTCAGGTTCTGCCCCTCACTCTTCTGTCAGTCCCACAGACCATGAAACATAACAGCTGTGTCCAAAGAGAATGGTTCTTTAATTCCAGCTTGAAGAAGTTGGCATGTTTTTTTTGTGCTCTGAAAGGCTCTGACTTAATTTCCAGTCACTAACCTGTTTAGGAATGAAGAACAAGTTATAGTGTCTCTGCTCAGCTCCATAGCAGTGCTTCACAGGCTTTGTACCCTGTGGCTCACTGGTTTGCATGCCAATATCTGACCCCTGAACATGCTGTCTTGCAGACAGATTGACTGTCCAGACTGAGAAAGAACAACATAATCTGTGAGAATGGTTTTATGCTGGCACAGCCTTAACCATAAAGATGTTTAAAATTCATATAAGCCTTTACAGCATTGCCAGAAAGAAACAAGCAAAATATCTACGGGGTAAATGAATAACCAAGTAGATATTAATAAGAATGTATAAAAGGCTAAAAAACATGGAAGACATGGGGTGGAAACAGGACATCTGCAAAACCTGAGACATACCTGTCCCTGTAGTATTCTTTTCCAGCTTTTATAAGCTGCAAGCAGTAAGTCTTTTCTTCTGGGTCACTTGCTTGTTAAATAAGGAGCTAATACCCTTCATAAGGGAAGAGAAAAATAAAGAAAAATCAAGGCTGCCTGCATTCACCACTAAGCCTTCTTATTTAAATTCAAACTTCTCTTTCTTTTGTGTGAAGTGAAAACTCAGTGGTCTCGATTCACAACTTCCATTACATCAAACGTGTCTGTGGCTATGCTGCACAACATGAAGGCAGGTGATAATTGCCTAGCTCTGAGCCAGGCTGATTCAGGTAGTCACATTTACTTGCCTATTTTTTACCAGCTCTACAGTCTGGGTAGCGTTACTGTGACACCAATAATGTCAGTGAGTATGATTTTGAGAGAGTTATTTCACAGAATCATAGAATCATAGAATGGCTAGGGCTAGAAGGGACCTCCGAAGGTCATCTAGTCCAGCCCCCCTGCAGTGAGCTAAATCCTCAGTAAAGAGTGTGAGGTCTTCTCAAAGACTCCAGAACTAGGGTCTGTATAATTAACTAAATTAGGGTCTGTATGATGGCATATCATGATGGCACATCTGAACTCATCTGGTGATGAGTGCCTCACTGGATGCAACATGTTTATTCAGGGAATGCATTATGAAAAACTACTACGACAAGGATTGTCCCATTAACAATTCATGCATAGGAAAAAAAGGTTAAATTAAACATTTTATTCATATGTAATAACTGATAAAAAAAAAGCTTTAGTAACTTTTACTAGCCTTTACCAATAAAGAAACTAGGGTGAAGGAAGCCTCTGAGAACCACAATAGGAATCAACACCAAAGACTGTAAGAGAATTGAGAAATCCCTAGCTTGCAGAAGAGCAGTCAGATCATCTGGATATTTGGATTTTGGTATTGGGCCTCCAATGTTTGATTTATAAAATGACTCAGAGTTTTGCCAGAAGTATCAAATCTGCAAAACAAGGCTTTACTAGTCTTTCCTCAATCATACCTCTGATTAACAAGTACCACAACAATAGCTCTTCCGAAAGACAGTTATAAGCATTTGCCCTGGCCATGGGAGGAAATGAGCTTCTCTTCTCTCCAATCTGCTCTCTGAGAAGGGAAAAAAAATAAGGTCATTATAGTGGTTCAATAATGCAAGCAAGGCAGGAAAACATAGAAGATACTGTATTCATTGTGTTACTGTGGACTAGCTGTAACCCAAAATGAGATGAGCTCTGATTCTGCCATTTGGAAAGAAAATTCAGACTCTGAGTTTATACAAAAGTAATGGTTCCCAAGCAACTCTCTAACCTTCTACAGATATTCCCACTGACCATGGAAACATTTATATTCAGATGAGATTATATGAGATGATTTCCTTTTATGCAGTGTAAGTTAACTGTCCTTTCCACTGTTTCTTCTCAAAATCATTTTTATTTTCCTTGTGCTCATAAACAATTTTCTCAGTGTCCTATCAATCTGACCTAATCTCCTATAAACAGATTGTTCTTCTTCTCAAATTTGCAGTTATTGAGGGATACACATCTACCACTTCCCAGGCAAGACACTCAGGGACCAACTTTCATTTACAGAAGAGCTCCTTTTTTATCCTATTCTGATAAGCAAAAAAGGAAAGGTGTTTCTATCCATTTCAGGGTAAGGAGATGTTATTGGCAGTAGGATGAAGGTTCTCAGTTGAAATTGAGTGGACCCTGTTAGATTATTTTCACTACAAGATTGTGTTGAGGCCTCAATCAGAGACTGCAGCAGCGTTCACACAGGTAATCAAAACATTTTACAAGTGTATGGTCTTGTAATTGGACTCTGATGGCTGGATATTTATGTCTGCTCTGAATCCCAGTGAAGTACGGTAAAAATACATGCCCACCCAGCACCAGTTAAGGTTGAGAATGAGTTAAAGATGCTATTTGAAAGAACAAATGGTCACAGAGGATTCGGAAAAGAAATACCACAGCATCAGGAGAAGGATATTTGGAGATTATATTCAGATCTGAACATTACAGTCTAAATTGGGTAAAAATCCTACAGTAGCCCTGCATATTAGCCAAGCAAATATTTTTTAAAGTTACATAAGAAAAAAAGGATTTATTTGACTAGGTTATTGAAGCATAGAGGGATTTATAAACTAAATATTCATTTTAATAATATCAATATCTCAAGAAAGGCAGGAAACCATCAGCAAGAATCAATATCGTTGTCAGACATTGAGTTAGAAACTTAAAGATGTCCACTGAAGAAATAGCTAACATTTGCTAATTTGTCTTTAATTAGTGCTGCTGAGATATCTTTTTGTTTTGGCCTAGATGTCTTGTTTAAATGGGGCTTTGACAATGCAAAATCTTCTTTGATGATTAAGAAACTCCCTTCATTCAATAAACTACAATAGTAAAAGACCACCTCTTCTGCCAATTCCAAAAACCTGTATAGGTCCTTTTGTGAAAATGTCTCAGCACCTGAAGGTTTTCAGTCCATTATCCCCACAATATCTTTGAAAGTCAGAAAAGCTCTGTGATTTCTATTGCACAAGTAAGACAGAGAAGTGAAAACAGGATTCATGGCCAGCTGGTCTTTCCCTCACATGAAATGAGATACAGTAAAAGCAGATTACCAGACCTGAGAATTAAAAAAGAGCTTCCTAGAGTGAAGGCCAAATGTAGACCAGATGCAGTCAGAGCAAGTGAAGAGATCTAGAGAACTATCTTTGGAGACAAACACAGAAATTTAGGTGATGAATTCAAACAAGTGACACAAAACACCACATACCGGCCTAACCCTGGAAACACCTACACAAGATCCACTTGTAGGATTACAAAAGGCATTTTTAGACTGCCTGCTGCATTGAGAAAGAAATGCAGAGCAGAGAAGAACCATATATCTGTATCCTGTATCTACCTACAGTTACAAAAGCAAGCCCCAGGAAGCAGGTTTTGTGTGGGATCACATCCCACAAGGGTACAAAATCCAAGTGTCCCCTGTAGGCTGGAGAGCAGAGGCAGCTGTCCAGAAAGGATGGGATTGCTCAGAGGATTTCAGGGTCATTCATCCAAACAATAACCCTCATGCAGCTCTTCACCTCAGAAAGAAATTCAGACAGGCCTTGTACCCAACTTTTCATAACAACTGCTAAATGCAGATTTGCAGCTAGCTGACTTTTCTCAGAGGACATATATGCATGTAAATGACACTCATTTTCTTCAACCTTTGAGGATTTTGTCCAGGATTATAAAGGAGGTGTGTAAAAGAGTATAAGCTTGAAGTTGAGTTGTCAAAGCCCCAAGTCACCCTCCTTCATGTATAAGACCTGTGTTTTCCTACATAAATAAACACATTCTAAATACCAGACCCATGGAGGGTTTGGGCTAAAGTACTTCTAAGCCAGGTAGGAACTTATCTAGTTCACATCAATTTTCATGGAAATCACGTGCCTGAATGCACTAAAACTTTGGAAAATGTTGCCCTGATTTTTCCCTAGAGTTAGTTGGAAAAAAATATCAGAATGAACAAACTGGTCTAACCTGGAGCCCTCAAGCTGATACATACACATGAAAATCTCATACATCTTCTCTGTGACATATTTCTTTGCCTCTCCCTCCCCACCTCAACCCCACATTTAAAAATATACCTACTTTGTTCATAGACTGGTCTAGCTGGTGGACTTTTAAAACAATAAGCATGAGAAATCTGATAATGTCTTGAGTGATTGATTTTTTTGCTGAAATGGAAGTAGATTTGTTAGTGGAATTTGAGATCAATATTGTATTTATTTATTCATTTCTGTCTTTACTTGAGTGTAATCTTATAGTCCTTGGCACTTAGACTATTTGTTAAGAAGGCTGTTGAAGATGTTACAGTGGGATTTATTATGCACTTTTACAGATTTATTTCCTGTTAGATAATTTGGTGGATGTTTCATGTACTGCATGTTGGATAAAAATATGAAAGGACAGCATGGATAAAATTGAACAGTCTCTATTAGTAGAATAATTTACAGAGACATTGCAGCCACAGTTGGCAATCTCACCCTGCATATCCTCACTGGCTTCTCAACACCTTTTCAGAACTGTCTTCTCAGCTCTTTCCTCCACGTTTCACACATTGACCATTCCTTCCTCCTGTACGTACTAATCATTGGTTTCCTGGTGACAAGAGACACCACTGCTTACATCAGTGTCCAAGGTTGCAAGTGATGTGGACTGGGAACAAATAATAAATGAAAAACAGTGGTAGTGAGGTAATTAAAGGGTAGAGAGCCAGATGGAGTCAGTTATAGATCTCTCTTACCCCAGCACAAATCAAAAGATGCACAGAAACAACAGAAGCCTATGGCAGTGGAAAAAATAGATGCAGCAGCAGCACTTCTTCCAGCTGGATTTAGTCCTTCATCTACTCCCCCCAGCCCCTCTCCCTTCCCTTTTTCTGCAGGGACATGTCAGCTGGAGCTGAAGGCAGCACAGCTGTGTCTGCCAACTGTCTGCTGGCAGAGTGATGGTAAAAAGGTAAAAGGATTATATCCAATCAGTAGAAAGTCACCTTGCTCTGCTCACATGGGAACTTTACAAGACCTTGGAAATCCACTGCCTCCTCCTCGTCACTTCAACACCAATCATGACTGATTACAAGCTAGCACCAGCAATGCCAACAGGAGTGTATCTGGGCCAGCACCACAGATGAACAAGTGTCCTGATTTGAGTCCTAAACCATGACAACAAGTCAGAACAAGTCTGGCACATCTTAGAAGTACGTTTAGGGCAAAAAGAGTGGATGACTGCAGAACAGGATGAAAGCCATTCTCCAGACCCCAAGTGAAAGAAGCAACACCAAGTCAGTGAAATTGTTTTTCCCCTGCCTGACAGAGTTCTGGAAAGAGTTAAGTGTATAGGTAAGAGACACTGCTATAGGCTGCTGGCAGTATATTCTTGCTTTGCCACATCCGAATGACCACACAGTGTATAAAGCAGAGGGATCCCAATTCTGCAAGCCACTGCACTGTGGGATGATTCTCACAGCACCCTGCCATGAGCCCTTCCCAAGTCCCTGCAGCTTTTGTCCAGTGCTATTCACGTGGCAGCACAAAGGAAAACAGAAATGGCTAAATGACTTGGAGTAGCCATCCACACTGTTTATCGCTAAATGTACTGCTGGAGGCTTTGGTGCAAGCCCTAGTTAGCTTCAAAGTGCGGTTCACTTCTTGTCTTATAGGACTTCAGTGCAAATCTTAAACCAGATTTGAATGATCAGTTAGTGCCCACAGGAGCAGTCTTAGCACTACGGCACAGCACGCAGGGTGGGCTTCTCAGCAGATTCCAAGCTGGCAGACAGATGCTCTACCAATATCAAATTTCTCGGAGTCTCACTGAGTTATATACCTCATTGAGGCTCTGACAGTATACCTCTAGGTATCTGCAGTGTATTGGACAATGCCTTTAGAATTGCAATCTGAATCTGACCCTTCGAGTTATAAGCATGGCCCGAATTTTTCAGTAATGTCTAGTTCATCTTACAGAGAATGGAGAGTATGAGATATGCTCTACCGAGGGAAGAGCATGGATGGAGAAGGGGTATGTGCCTAATGCAGCCCACAAAGAGCCCACTGAAGGCGTGTGGGACATCCAAGGAGCACTGGTGTTGGGAAAATCCCACTGGTGTGCCCAGATACTACCTGCCCATATCCATGCCTCTGCAAGGTCCTCCTTTGTGGAAGTGAGCAAACAGCAACTTGCCCCCAGCAAGAGGGTCTGGACTCACTTGGGAGACCTGATAGGAGAGACCCTGAATACCTACAGATGCAAAAAGTAGTCCATGTGAGGGGAAACTTGGGTGTTCAAGTGGTTAGAGGAGGGAGTATGGTCCACAGGGAAAATCTGCCATTATTGTGAAGGAGAAGCTGATGATGACTCCTTAGATCAGTTCTACTTGCTGGGCTGTTTGCATCCATGAATACAACCTGCCTAAATTCAGCATATTTCAGACCATGAGGAAAATTTCCCTGTCTTCTCCATTCATCTCTCTTCTTCTTCTCCTACTGTCTGATCACTGTAGCTTGCCAGCACTGTTGCTGAAGGATTAGTATTAGTCCATCCTGCACAACCCAACCTCTCCCCAAGCCTTACTGAGCTCCCAATGTTGCTTCATTACAGCAGGCATCTCCTGGGTAGTGTGGAGCTACTGCTGCTCCCCACAGCAACAGTTTTTGGCAGGACACGGCCCTGCACCGCTTTCATCAGAGTGCAAATTGCTTTCCATTTTCCCTCAGTAATTCATCAGAACTTCTCCCCCCCTTTCCACAATGTGACTTTTTTCTTTTTCCTGGCACACATACGGTAAAGTAGGCACACAGTAGATAAAGAAAAAGCTAATTGCAAGCCATGTAAAACACAATAGATGTGCTGGGAATCTATATATCAATACCGATGGGCATCCTTATGTGCACTGCATAGCTAAGTACCTCTGATAAGAGGCTGGACTGGGAATACATTGCACAGACAATAATGGATTACTAGCTACAACCCCCAAACTACCTGAATAAAGGAGACAAGCTTCTGGCTTTATTCACTATTCTTATAATCCTAAATTAACAAAAATTCAGGGCTGTGGTGGGATAAGACTTTCTCTCACTGCCCCCTCCTAACTCCCAATTACAGTTTTGGATTAGTGCAGTGAGCTGCCTAGGGTGGTTTGGCCAGGACCCAGGCTCCAATGTCACTCATGCCTGACAACCGCTGAAGTCTGAACTGCAGCAGCTGGGAAATCTTGGAGGTGGGCTGGCAGCCTGCCTGCAGAGTAAAGGCAGTTTCTCTATATCCCACTCCTATGAGAGTCAGGGGCTCTGCCTTCTTCTGTCCTCCCCCACTGCCATGTTCACACAAGCAAGGGAATCAAGAAGCACCAAGGGAAAAGAACAAATGAAACAAGCAACTGTATGGAAAGTCACCATACAGAGTGGTACAATTTCTGCATCCTTATAGCTTCAGCCTTACAAGAGTGTCTAACAGCATATGGACACAGAAAGACAGAAGCTGAACAGCCCCTCAATATTCAGTCAAGAGGAAACTAGGAAAAGAAGAAGGAAAAAAGCAAGAATCTTGAAGGAAGAGCACGGTGTGTACATATGTATGTACATGTGTGTGTCTCTAAGCTGTATGTGTAGCTAAATGTAAAGTGGCTGCTACTTTTAAAGACAGTCCAGATTATATATTCAGATATCGTTGGAATAGCTGCATCACTCAAAGGTAATACCCCTTAAAACCTCATGGTCTTCTACAAAGTTGGCAAAGGCTTTTTAATTATATTTGCTCACTATGATCAACAATAGAGTTTCCAGGGAACGGACAAAGAAAATGGTAACTAGAAGGAGAAAAGTGGATACTTATCAGATTGTTATATTGAAGCATTCCTTATCTGATACATGGCATCTCTTAGCACCTCCCCAGCAGGAAGGAAACTCAGCCAGCCCATGGCTGGCAGATCCACTGCAGGCACTGCTCCTAGCCAGAGCTCCCAAGTCATTCAGCATTGTCACTGCTACTTTAGTTTGCAGTTTTTACCCGTTTTGATTAAGACTGGTTTTCCCTCGAACTCCGACAGTTTTATTTCTACTGTACAATGTCTTGAAATATACTTTAATAAGGGAAGAGTTAGTTCTTCTTAATGGGCTACTGAGTAGCCCTTTCAGAAAGTCTCAGCTTTACAGACAGGGAAAGACAGTGACACCATTGAAAAAGGACTATTATCTGGTTTGGTTACTTTCTTTTTATTGTCTAGTCCTGTCATTCTTGATGTGATCTGTCAGTTAATTGGTGTACGAGTAATGAATAGAGTCTCTCTCACAATGAGCATGGACAAATCAGACAGGAAAATAATGCACATCTTTTCAGACCTGTCCATGCTACAAAATGCTTTGAGTGTATTTGCGAGATAAATGTCTGGACATACAGACCAGTGATACGTAAGCTGAATATAATGAGCCAAACTGACCTCAGATCAAACTACTCTAATTTTATTCAGAACTACAAGTGCTCTTCATCTCCAGCAGTCAGGTCTCAAGCACCTAGTATTTTGGTAATCATATTAGGAGCTTCAATTAAAGAAGAATGGTAGTGTAAATATATCTCTGTGATAGCATGGGCACCATAACCATCCTGTAAAATTTATAATCTGACAGCATATTGACTGAATAATTGTGGAGCAGAAGTCGTTACCATGAAAGGTGCTTATCATAATAACACAGTTTATGTGTTTCTTCTTATAGGCCCATTATTGTCATACTCTGTGATAGGATCACAATCACAAATTTATTCTACCTTCACAGCAAAATGACTGTGAAACAAGGATGTCTTATTCTACACAAGGGCTGAAGCTGGGGTAGAGGCAGATTCCAGCCTCATCTGTAGCCCCTCTTTTATCCTTCTTTATCTAGTGCTGGATACCCAATAGCCCTCCACAGTACTGAGGCTCTATAAAATAGGTTCTTCCCCTGAAAGCAAAGAACTAAGGTGTCCCTCTGCCCTCTAAGGTCCTTCCTCATATTCACTCTGTTAGTGTGTATATACATCTCCAGGCAAGGTTTTGCTGTGAGTAGAAATGTTTCAATGGTAAATGGTAATAACATTTTTCCAATAAATAACTTTATCAGGAAATCCAAGATGGTCAGTTAATGCACTTCTTTCCTTTTCTCTGAAGAGGTTATAATATACACAGGTAATGCTAACTCTTCAGGATTTCTCCTCTCCTGCCACACGGCACAGCTTTTATTTGTCATGCCAAGATCTGGTATCTCCATGGCAATGTCCAAGCAGCACTTTCCTTCCATAGGAACTGGAGCTGTAGCCAGGCCTTGCTCAGTTATTTCCATTGAGTTGTGCTCTGAACCATGCCTCTAGAGGACCACAACCACACTTGCTGGTTTATTTCATAAGAGGGAACACATTACCCTTTTCTTTCCCTTCATGTGCAAATTGACAGCATTTAAGAAAACCACAAAAAGACAGATTAAACAAGTGGAGGCATCCAGCTTTGAACTCCTGGCTCTCTTTACTATTTGCAGCAGTCATTGATTAGCTTGCTAATCTCAATCATATCACTCCTGGTCATAACATCAAGGACACCACCCCATGGAATTAGAAGACAGTCACTTCTTCTGAAAATAAAGCCACTCATTTCTTTAGACCAGAGTTTCACCTTCAGATAATAACATCTACAGGTCACACAAGGGAGTAGCAAGACTTCATCAGCCCTTGGAAGAGCCCTGGATGAAAGGGGCTGCAGTAGCTGTATGCTTACCCAGGAACGAGGAGAATGAGGAAGAGGGGAGGCAACTCAGAAATTTCCTTTGCTAATATAATGCCAAAACAAAAAGTAATCTCCATTAGTGGACTGTACCAGGGGCTTCTAACTGACAAGCCAGAATGAAATACAAGAAGCTCTGAAGCAGGATGGCAAGCAGAGAGGAAATGAGCAGAGTGTATATCTGGCTGTCACCAGGAGAGGAAGATGCCAAGCCCATATCTGTTTTGAGCACAAGGAGATGATGAGCTGCCCTGAATGACAATAGCTCTCATCAGAGAAGGATACAAAGTGCCTGAGAAGTGATAAAAAAGCAGCCAAGCTTTTCATTTTCCTAAGTGTATCTCCTCATTATATTTTCTTTCAAAAACATCTTTTGACCAATTTTAATGCAGATGAGAAGTTGCCAGATTGACAGCCTTGGAGACTAAAGACCTTCCTCATTATCTGTAGCCTAGACTAGGGCAATAAAACATCCCTTAAGCTCTCTCTACTCTGGCAATGTGCCTTCTGGCTAGTAAGATATGGAGTGGAGGGAAGGGAGCTGTTTCTGAACACATGCTCAGCTTTTGACACCTCTGTGGAACTACCTGCTAGCTAGCTTCAATGGTAACTTGTAAGATGTGTGGAACAGGAATGTACAGATGATAACACTTCAATTTTATATTACAATAACAGAAGTCCTCAAGCAAGCTGCAGTACATGGTGGACTGCATTTCACAAACACAGTACCAAGAGAGTAAGCACTGTATCAGCTGACATCTCACACAGTGAGCTGAACTTTTACCAGGGGAAAAACAGATAGTTGCATTGCCCAGGGGTACCATATTGACAAGCAGTTGGTGGGACTCAGTATGGAGGAAAACCCACCAGTCTCATGTGCACTCCAGGGGAAGAGCTGATTGTATGCAAGGCAGAAATTTTTTCCTTTGCAGAAACAGAACAGTTCCTTTCCTTTGAGGCACTGCCTTACCTTTCTCTAGCCCCTGTTAAGTTCTGAGCCTGCATGGGAATGAGAGACATTTTTTCAGCAGGGGAATCCAGCAGGACCTGAGAAGTGGTGCTTGGTGACCAGACACCTCCCATCAGCCCTGATCAGAGAGTTCACACCTTTGTGCAAGGCAGCAGCAGCTCACATTTCCTACTGAGTTAGGAACCATGCTTTCTATGCAGCGCTGCTTCTTTCTCACATCAAATGTTGAAAAAGAATACTTTTTTTCTTTCATTCTTTCTATTAATATAATAATCAAGTTTCCAGTTCAAAGACCTGCATATTCAAGTTGAAACAATCAGAGGGCTGACTTCAACGGACCTTCCTCTGCTAAAAAATTACCCTGCGTTTGCAGGATTTACTTGGAGAGAGGAGAAGAAGGGAAGATTCCCTGAATTAGAATCACTAAGCCACCTCTATCTGTGGCAGTAATGGGTATTATTTTATCTGTTGCCATAGACATTATTAATGCTATTATAATAGTAGTTACTATTATAATTAATATAACAGTATAATAGTAATGCTATTATATAGTAGAGTAGTATTACAGTAATAATACTACTGTAGAAGCAACTGCTGAGGTCCTAGTCATCTTTGTTCATCATAGCTTGCTGTATGTGCACCTGTGTATCCAGGGACAATCCCCAGCTCAAAAAGTAAACTATTTTTAAAATAATAAATAATGGTTTGAGCATGCTTAATGTACTGTCTGCTTTCTTACAAGATGGTGAATTGAAAAACCTTCAAAATGAGTGTGAGATGGAGATAGTAACATAAGATACTGTTCATGTCACCTCCCCTCTATGTGCTGTACCTGGCCTTGTGTAACTTACTTCAACATGACTTGGAGACCTTGCTCTTCACAGAGGCTTAGCTCTTAATGGAATAACATAGTCCCTTCTTCCTCTAGGAGTTTTATCTTACCTGGTCTGAGCCTTTTATAACAAGTCCCAGGAGATCTGATTTTTTTTTAATGCCTGCCTCCAAGAGTGTTGAGTAAAGGGTTATGCAGGATTTTTTCTGGGAATAGTTTGTCAACAGAAAGTACAGTTTCCATCAAATTGACATATTTTCCTGGTCACCGTTCTTTTTATGGTCATCTACTACAGGTTTATGAACAAAATATGTTTCCCCAGATCAGGACATACGTCAAAAGTTTTTCAGTTCAGTGAGTTTACAGGAAGTGTTTTTTTCTGCTTCACTTCAGAGCTAAAATACATTCCTTCATCCCAAATATCTCTTTACTTTCTCTCCTTTCCTATCTCAGCCAGGTGGCAACTGTAATGTATTTAATGCTGTTCAGCTGAAGTCTTGGGTGTAGATAACTGAGCAGATGCAGCTTTCTTCATGCTTATATGCTCAAGGAAGGCTCGTCTGTAACAGGGCAATGGTGAAAACCAGAATTGTTTCAGACTGTAATTTAGGTATGCTTATTCTCAAACTCTTCTGTTCAAAATATATGAACTATTCCTTTTAAATGTTACAGATTGTTTTAAAAGCTAATATTCTGTTGCATGTAGATCTGATATGTGTCATAAAATCTTATGTGCATAGTCTACTACTGAGTAAACTGTTTTAACTCTAGCATCTGTGGTTAAGAGATGTTGAGCTCTACAGCAATGCTTCCATGTATGAGAAAGAATAGGCTTGACTCAAGACAGCCTTGACTCTGGACTGAGGCACCAGAGGAGACTCCAGTGTCTCCAAACGTCCTCAAGTGCCATTAGGGCAGCAACCAGGGAGTACTGAGATGCACAGCTCCCTTCACCTGTCACACTTTCTTACTTTCTGTAAAGGTGCAAGTTACACCTTAAACAGATTGGTGGGAGATTTTTTTATATTGTTTTTATTTGGCTGATTAAGTATTTTTAGACCCTGTCTGTAACCTGTGAATGTTGTGAGAAACGAAGCATAGCCAAGGTTTAAAAGACTGTGGCAGGAACCAAGGATCCTACCTAAACTCTGAAGTTTAGCTTTGACACTGCTTGATTCTCTGTACTTTGTGCTTATCACATTTTTCTTTACACCTTCAAAGCTAGCTATCACTCTTTCCATATGCAGAAAATTTGTAATTATTCTCTTTGGGAGAAGACACAGATGGCATCTCAACATTTTTTTGGTAGTGTTGGTACTCCTTTGACTCAGCAAAACAGATTTTACTTCTATTTAAACTGCTTTAAGTCTAGTTTTCAAGCAGTATAGTTTAGAATGAGTTGTCTATGTCTGTATCCAGAAGCTACATAATTGCTTTTATGTTCACCACAAACCGCTCAAAACGCAACATTCTGAAGGAAAAGTTTCTCTGACAAATTCTTCTAACACCACTAAGAACTTGTAAAAGGAGCTGCTTTCAAAGTGGGGAATGTTTCTAGGACAATAGCTCCTACGGTGTAGGGGGTTTTAGGGTGATGGCTGATTTTCCTTCTCCTACTTCTACTGATCAGGCCTCCCAGCTACCTTTTTTTTTTTTTTTTTTTTTTTTTTTACAAATAAACGTCTCTTCATTATCTTTTCAGCACATGTATACTTTGTATGCTATGCTATATAGTTGCATTTGATAAGATAGCAAAAAAAAAGCTATTTTCTGATGTGGAGGTAGTTTATCTCCCTTGCTAGTTGTCATGGAATTTTTAAAAGTTCTAATAAAATATTTGGCTTTCCCATAAGACCTCAGAGGGCCCAAGCAAGATAAAACAGGTTACTTTTCATTAACCTGCTAAAATGTTACGAAAGTCTATGGATATAAACACTGGCACATTACCAGATATTAACTCTTTACAGAAAGAAAAAATGAAATATAAAATCTTTATGGCATCACTGGTATTAACCAAGGATGAGTATATAACCTCTGGTCATTTTGACTGGGTTTCTATGTCTCACGTGGAGTCTTTGAGCCTGAAGGCTGCATCCTGAGAGGAAGAATAAGCCCTGAGTTTTACAAACAGATAAAGTTCAGTTAGGGAATTGTTACTTAATTGTTATCCCAGAGCAAGCCTCCTGGGAATGTCTGAAATCTGTAGTCCTTGTTAGCATCTCATTATCCAGCATCTTGCTTTTATCCCTTTTGCTTTGTCATGGCTTTAATACGAACCATGACAGGAGGCACTTTGGGAAGGCTATTTAAAACTTGCTGGGGACATACATCCACGCCCTAAGTCGGATCCTCAGCTGGTATGCTATGGTGGGCCTCCATCAGCATTGACAGGAGCAAGCTCATTCACGTGAAGAAAAGGTACCAGTCCCATAAATACTATAGAAAATCCAGACGTGATTTCTCTCTGTCCCTTGAAATTATGTGGTTTCACTGCACCTTTTTTCGCCTCTTCTAGCAACCTCTCACTCTGTTCTGAGTCATGTCCTTCAGCAACCTCCCTCATTCTCATTTATTGACTCCATTTGCTTGTACTCATGATTTTCATTTTTAAACCTCTTCTCTAAGCAGCTTGTGCTAACACACTGTCCAAGCTGCTTTCTTTGCTATCTGCCCAATTACATGTGCTCAGTCTTTTAGGATTTATGGTGCTTTGTGTGTTTATAATGGCAGATGCCAAGTGAGCATTTTCATTTACTGGGGAAAAAAAAAAAAAAAAAAAATCATTGTTTTAAATTTCTCCTCTGAAGTGGCTGCACATTTTCAAGTCACTGCTTGTTTCAAGACATCCTGTGCTTGACAGGTCTGTTCTTAGCCTTACTCAGTCCAAGGTTTGCTTTTGCAAGCTGCTTCTTTTGTGGATTATATATGAATAGGACCTAGACACAAATATGTCCTATTGAGGCATCTCTAAAAGCTGTCAGCATTGGAAAGGCAATCCCATTTCTCTTAGCTCAGCTACAGGAGAGTATCCCTGAGATTTTTCTTTTGATTCTCTCCCAATGAAATGGAAACATTTCTGGGGTATTTATCAGCTGTTTTACAACCAGCATCATTGAAGTTAGCAGGGCTGTACTGATTTATGCTCATTGGGAATTTGGCACATGAGCCAAGCTTAGTAGCTTCTCCATCAAATGCTCTTTCATTGTAACTCTCTCTAGCTGTGTCTTTCTTGATGATAGAAAATTTGGACCTACTATTGCTCTATCGACAGAACAGAATCATCTTTTTTCTATGCTTTGTGTCTAGTGTCATCATTTAGCTCAGTACCAAAATATCACTGCCAAATAATCTGAGACCTCAATCTGGCAGCTTTATATGGTGACCTTGAAATGGTATAATTCATCTCACAAATTGCCAGATTATGGAAAAATAAAGTGTCCAAGGCCAGAGTCTCCTAGATCCAACTTGTGGTGTCCCTGTAGTGCAAATACCTGGGGTGTTGGCAACCACAAGAAAATATTCTTTTCCCTGTGTACATAAAGTTTGCACTGGGACACAGTCAGTCTGATCTTGGAACTGGGTACACTGGGGAGCCACAAAGTTCAGTGTTGCTATCGATCACTAATTTATATTGTCTTCAAAACATGGAAATTCCTTCTGGCTCTGGGGACACCTTGGCTGAGTCCCATCTCTGTACTGGGGCATATGTATGGTTCCCTCCAGGGTGAACATATGGTCTGATAAAGTGAACATTTGAATTCAAGACCAAAAGCTGTAAAGTCATGAATGGGAAAGATGAGAGAAAGGAATTTTGAGCAGTCTAACTCCTACATATTCCTTCTTGGCTGGAGACTTGGCCTGGTGTTGCCTACACACACAGACAAAATTCTGCTGTTCTGACACACAAATGTGTTACTATAGCTTTATGAGAGTATAATTCAAATCTGATTCCCTTTTCAGTGATCTTTCTGACATTACTTGCAGAAAATGCTTCAGTTTTCTTTCCCCATCCCACCTCAGCCTAATCTTTCTGTATTATTCCTTTCTACATATACTGTCATTTTCCCTTGTGAGAAATAGCAACTAAAATACTTCTCTACTTCTTCTTCTTTGTTATTCAGTAGACACTCAGATAGGCTGTTTCCTTAGGGTATTTCTTCCTTAGGAAGCAGAAAGCAGTCACTTACTGACTTATTCATCCAAGCTGTGCAAAGTTTTATTTTCTTTCCTTGCCCCTCTCTCCAGCCTGAGTTTTCAGCTGAGGAAGCACTGTTTGTAACAAGACAGTGTATCTGCCTTTCCAAAGATTTCTGTTAAGTTTGTGATAACAACCTCACCTTCCACCTCCTGCCTGCTGGCATGTTTATTGTCCACTGACTGGATGAAAAGGCACTAAGAGATCACTTCTGTCTGCACATTCCCTAGGGATGACTCCTGTATTTTATACAGGTTTTACAGGGCTTTAAGCTGCACACATATCCCCAGATCAGATTCCAGCCCCAAGATGTGTAACTACTATACACATAGACCAAAAATAGAGTCCCTAATCTAAAAAGCTTCCAAAATCAATGCAAGAGAAGTAAGAAAAATTAAAGAGAAAAAAAAAAAAGAGAGATAAGTGGACCAGAGCAAATAGTGCTATGGGTAGCAGCAAGACTCATAAAACATCTCTGGATTTGAAATTTTTCTAGATTTCAGAGCCAAGGAAAACATGCACCAGTGCTGTGATGGAGAGACAGAAAGAAAGAATAGCTGTGGCAGGTTATGCCTTCTCACATATGTGGGGAGTAGAGAGTTCAGTGTTCAGTGAAGCAATTACAAAGCAGGCACTTGGAGCTGTCACTCTGGGCCAGCTGGATGCATGGGAACTAATATGTTGAATCTCTCCTGCAGATGGAAAATTCTACTAGCAGGAGATTGTTGGTCACTTTTCCCCATCAGTTCTTCCAGTTGCATACCTTTTACTTTGTTTTAGAAAGCAGGTGAAAATGTTACTGCAGATTAAAGGTCTGGAATGACATTTTGCTACCTGGTGTACATTCTTAGCGATCCAATTCACTTTGCTTGAACTGATAACATTGCACAGTAAGAAAGCACAGAGAGATACTATTGTTGCTGTTGCCTGATTTGTGGTACAGTAGTGCTCTCTAACAGAAAAGATCTGTTGCCAGGGCATGCTGGTTAGGTCTGCTTAGAGATTTGTTTGGGGCATCTGTTGATAGTTTTGCAGAACTACAGTGATCCTTCATTCCTGGTTTATATGCAAACTAATGATCTGTGTTGCAGTTTGTCTTTAATTAACTTCCAGAGGGGCTGCTCACCAAGATGCAGATTATGAACTGAGTTACTCACAAAGGCAGAAAGTTAAGGAGGTGCATGCTCACTTCCAGTGGCACAATACAGTGAGCATTGTGATACTGAGTCTAAGAAACTGGGAAGGATCTTAAACAGATTATCTTGCAAACAGACTGAAGATTGCAAATGATTACCCTACCCCACTGCTATCAAAATTAGCAGAAGCCAAGAAGATGCTGGAGGCAAATTTCACTTTGGACTTTCTTGTGTAACGCCTTATGTGGGCACTGCTGTCTATCATTAGGGACAGGCTACAAAGCTACATGGACTGAGTTCTACCACTTTAAGCCTCCTCAGAAAGATTTCCTTTTTCCTAGATATTTGATCTGTTGAACATTTGGAGAGCATTACAGACAACATATAGCCATCTTACTGAGGAAGTAGTTGTTGTCCTTGTGTGTAAAGGCATGCTGTGACTGAGGAATTTGCAAAGACCAGCAGGCAGTAGATGGCTGGGCAGTCTGCCTGCTGCCAATCTACAGACAGACCTATCTAAAAGCATCAGTCCATCAAGGAAGAACAGCAGAAGCAGATCATTCTAGAAAGTCATCAGAATTATGTGAGGTCAGCATGGGCCTCTTGGACTTGGATGATAGCCCAACCCAGGTTTGGAAGAGTGTGTGCATGTGTAGTGGGACACCTACTCTGCAGCTCAAGCTCCTTACTACAGACCTGTTTTTCCAGTATGGAAAAAGTGGTTCTGGGGACACTTCCATGCTGCTCTGACCCTGCTTGTGTCCATAGCCTCTTAAGCAGCCTGTTCCCACCAGACACCCTCCTAGTCATCAGATACATCAGCATGCCCCTCCCATAGGGAACATGGCCATATCTTTCCTTGTGACACATCATGGCTGAGGTGAGGGGAACGGTACAGACCAGGATAAGGTAGCAGGGCCCCAAAAATCAATTCAGTTATAGAATAAATGCCATCCAACTTGCAAGAAATAGACAGGTGATTAACTGACCTGGCAAAGGAAGGATCCAGGAGCTACCACCACTGTCTTGATCCTAGTACTGTGCTGATGAAAGTAGAAATATGCAGAAAGTATTTTCTCTTTTGGAAAATGCCACCCTTACCTGAGCAGTTTACTGTTCTATCTTTGCTGCTGGGGATTCTGAGATGGTCTCTGTGGGTGGGCTTCATTTCACTTTAACCACCTAAGTGTGAGATATGCAGGGGCAGATGTAGGTCCCTGTACAATCAAGATGCTAGGGAGACCTAAGTCCCTAGCATACACCAAGCCCCTCACTGAAGCTAAGAAAGATGAAATGCTATCTCAGACCAGTAGTTTCCACAAAGAAGGTGAAAAATATTTGTTACTCAGTGTATTTCTAATCTCCCAAATATCATACTCACCTCCGAAGAAGGGGGAGCCAATCTGAGCTTCATAGAAAAAAACAGGGATACTTGCCAAGTCTTAGACCTATTGCAGCTTTTTAGCCTCCCACCAGCTCCCCATTGGACAGGACATTGGCTTCTCCATGGCTTTTCTTTCCTGCAGCATGCCACCTACCATCAAATAAAGTGGTTCTTACTCCTATATTTTAACTAAAAGAAATTGGGGCAGAATGAAGACCTGAGTTAGAGAAAGAGAAAAAGAGAAAGGTGAGGAAGGGGGAAAAGGAAAAATAGAAGAGGATAAAAGAAGTGACAGGGGAATAACATACAACAGTACTTGGGGGATATTTCAGATTCCGAGGAAAGTATAAGGCCCTGTATTTAGAGGGAAATACTTTTCATTGGTGAAACAACAAGGCCAGGAGAAAGGAGGGCCTTCAGAAAGACATGATGGTGTTTTTCGAATATATCCTGGAACATGAGTAGCCTTGGGATGCTGGTTAAACCTGAAGTGAGCAATCCTGGACTTCTGCTGCAAATTCTCTTGATTAAGACATATATATAGGTCTTTCCTGACAGGTGGGAGGACTAGAGATTGGCAAGCAAGTTACAGTGAAATCAGAAATGACTAAACTTTTTTTGTTGCACAAGGTGAACTTGTGCAAAAAAAATAGTTCTGTTTTTTTTTAACTGCTCATGAAGTCCTAATGAAGAACCTATTGCAGTAGGTGATGCCACTGTTGTAAAATATGCACACAAGCAGCACAAGCCTCTGTTGCTTTACTTGAACCAAATCACATTTGTAGCAGTTTTTACAGTTAGATCCTCAGAGCATCAGGGACAGAGCAGTACCTTAATTCATACAAGCCATTGCTTTTCCTAATTCTTGCTTTCTTATTCACTAGAAAAACAAGTGCTAGTTTAGAAAGGGAAAATGTCTCCTAGGCTTACACAGAACTAGGTTTTATTCATACATCTTTGAACTTCCATATGTGATACAAAAGATTTAATCCCATCAGCTGAAACACTACTCGGATCCCTAGAAAAAAGAAGTCTCCTTTCCTTAAATCTCTACCAGATTGGTACTACAAATCTGCTTGATTGTTTTTTGAATTTATGAGGTAAGATAGAATTTAAATAGTAGAAATCGAAATTATGTTGCACTACCAGATCAGTTTGGAAGATACGACTACATTGCCTGAGAAAACATGATATTCCTTGCCAATACAATGATGTCCTGCAGATGCCTTAAGAAAGCTTTAAAATGGACAAAAGGATGGTTTTTCCCAAAGTGTATGGTACAACTGTGGAACTCATTGCCACAGAACATTTATGGAGGTCAAAGGTACAAAAGGGCTGGAAAAAAGGTAGACAAATACACAGAAAGATCATACTTCAAAAAGCTATTAAACTTGATGTTCTGGATCTGCAGCACAGGAGATGAAGACCTATCCTAAAGAGTAAAGAATTTATGCTTCTTTTTTTTTAGTTTTGTTTGTTTGGGGTAATTCTGGTTGAGAATCCACATTATAGATTTCTGCCAGAGATAGGATGTGTATCTTAATGGTCCTTTGGTCAGTGTTTGGACAGATATTCTTGGGTTTTTGTACTTTTGCCTATGTCATCAGAACAATAGTCTTCTCAGCCCAACCATTGCTATTTTAGGGGCTGATAGGGCTACACAAAAATAGTTATAGATGCAGATGGAGCATGGACAGACCCTCAGAAAAAGTTAGTCTGCATTCATGGGAAAAAGTCTTCTTCCTTGATGCTACATTACAAAGAAAGATGAGTTAGTTCTTTATGCAGTTTCAGGTAATGAACATCATTGTGAGGTTTATGAGGTGAACAGCAGTTGCAAATTCAACACTTCATAAATGCAAACAAATCAAATCCCAGGTGAAAGACAGTGGCTGATTTTTAGCTCCTGAGAGCAAAAGAGAAAGTGGTTATGAATGAGAGGTATGTGTGGTTCTTCACACCTAGGAAATATGCATTAAATTTGCAAAGAACTGAGATAAAGCCAAACACCTTGATTAATCCTATCATGCATTGATTGAATGCAAAGTTCATTATAAAATGGAAACTGAAAGTATTTTATTTCTGACCCATGCTGAATACATATAGGGGTTGCTGCTCAAAACCAGCATGGATCTCATATGATACTCAGGAATTTGGGTTTTTCCCAGTCTTTAAGTTGAATGGGGTGAGTTGTAGATGAAAGAGAACTCAGATTTATATACATCTATATTAATTTTCTGAACCCTTTAACCCACTCAAGGTTAATCTCATTGACGGATATTCAGGAGTGCTTGCCTCTCTAGGCAATGCAGTGGGTCACAGAGGTAAACACCTGGAGGAGCTCTGGATTTACTGCTTGAGTCAGGGTGACTCATGATGGCCATCATCTTACAGATTAATGAGGCAGGGACAAGATGACTATTTGCTTTTCAGGCTCTGTGGTTTGTTTGAGAGAGAACATCCCCAAACAAATATTTCCAGATGGGTATATTTCCAATATCCTTAAAAATAATGCTTCTGGATATATCATGAAATACTGAAGAGAACATTAGGTTTACAGAATGAAGATCTCATGCCCCTGAGCTTAAATAATATAAAGAGTAGGTCATAGGCTAGGTCATAGGCTTTATGCTGAATCCCTGCCTAAGGGTGAGTTTCACCAATTTCTACATAGATATCATTAGTCTGTTGAAGATTTACCAGAAATGTCTTTCAGTAGTTGCTGAGCCTTGATCATGAGGATCCTTACTGACCTTTTCTATTTATTGTTTCTGGAATTCTGTGAACAAAATTGCTTACTTTGCTCTAGTAACTTAAGTAAACAGCTATCTCTTTTGACTTCTTTTTAACATCATTAGCAATTGAGATTTTTTTTCTTTCTTCTTCTGCTTAGAATTAAATCAGTTTGATAAGGAAACCACCGGCCAGTAGTACCAAATGCACAGATTTTAACAGGAGATCTCTCTCAGAAAATATTCTGTGTTTATTGAATTTAGAAATGAGTACCTTTAAAATAAAAGAATGATTTAAAACCTTGACAGTGCAAAAGACAAAAGCAAACAAATCAATAGAGACATAGTTTGTATGTTGCTTTGGCATATCTTGTCCTTCAACAGAAGATATAAAAGCAAATATTGATTTACCCTGGTTGGATTTTGATGGTTACAAGGAGCCATCAAGGAACTATCAAAAGTTTGAAAGTCACACACAACACAAGTATTAATTAACTACTGCGTTAGAGAACATGCTGCCTGTGCAAAAAAAAAAAAAAAAAAAAAAAGATAAAAGAATAATTGAGAGGATGTACAGTCTGCTGTCCTCACTTTGCTCTGAAGCAAGCCTGACTGTCTCATTGGATCTCACAGATGCAACGTATCCCTGAAAACAAGCTGCACCCTTCCCTTCTGACAAGTGGACTCACTAGGTACCATTCTTTGCATAGTGACAGAGCAGAGACACTGACCTGACATTAGGACACATCTTATGTCTTGCTAAGGAAAGTATGTCCTGCAGCAATGCAAAACCAAAGTCCTGACTAGTTATTTCATTCCCATTGTCCCTTTAACCAACCTGGCTCCTGTGTTTGAGTGCAGGTGGAAGTACTCTGTTTAACTGATGAACGCACAACAAAGTAGCACTCACTTTTCAATATGTTTCCTGTCCCTTTATGAATACATAAGATTCAAACATCTGGTCCTAAGCAGACTTTTGATCCCACAAGGGCAAAAAAAGGCAGACTCTGCTTCTCATTAGGAATGTCACTCCTGCCACTGATTTTAGATGGAAGGCTTACCATGTAAGACAGTGATGGATGGCATATGTCTACACAGAAAGTGTGACATCCATTTTAGACAGTGTTTCCAAGCCAAATTCTACAATACTTCATCACATTGTCTACAGTTTCAGCAAAATTTCATAGGCTATTTCTTTGACTCCCCTAAACAGTCATGCAGCTACCCTCAGCAAGGAGTAGCCCAAAAGTGCTTGTACTGCAGACTTGAGGGAAATAAATGAGGTATAAGATTCCAGCTCCAAGGTTAACACTGATGACGTATCTGAGTAAAAAAAAAATGTATTTAACTAGAAATCACAAGTGTAGGCTAAGTCATAATCACAAAAAAAAAAAAAAATCCCAACACAAATCTCCAAAAACCCTGCCTTTGGGCATTCTTTTTATTTGTCTTCCCCAGATGCAAGTTTTAGGATTTGGAATTTCCAAGATTTTACCAGCACCACATAGCTAACAAATTTTCTCCAAATGAAGGATGAGGAAATCGAGCATTAACATGATTCCAGCTGCTTGAGCTCTGAGAAAGACAGCAGATCACGAGGTGGAAGTGAACACAGTGAGCTTAAACTAGTAGTTAGAATTCAGTGTAGCCCCATTTAAATGAATAATATTTCACCTATGCATGATCAGCCAAACATCTGACCAGATATCACTCAGAAAAATCAAGTTGTGTCCATCCTAGGTATCAAAACATGTTCTGTCTCCTCTGTTTTCCTCGGAATTTCCTTGGTCTGCAGTGACCCAGTCACCTCTTACCAAGGGAAGATTCACCCCAAGCTTGTCTCACTTGAACACATTTCTGCATGTACTGCTCAAAGTAGAACAGAAGTATCTAACTGGTTATTCTGTGATGTGGGTTTGTTTTGTTGTTGTTGTTTGTTTGTTTTTTAAATATTCATCTTATAACTGCTGAATTAAAGGAATTGTCCCATTGTCACTGGGAAACCTTATTGAAGCCTTCCAGTACCTTAAGGAAGACTACATGAAAGCTGGGGAGGGACTTTTTATAATGACTTGTAGTGATAGGATGAGGAGTGACAGCTTCAGACTGGAAGAGGGTAGATTTAGATTAGGATTTAGGAAGAAGTTCTTCACTCTGAGGGTGGTGAGATGCTGGAACAGGTTGCCCAGGGAAGTTGTGGATGCTCCATCACTGGGTATGTTCAAAACAAGGTTGAAAGGGTCTTTGAGCAATTTAGTCAATGGAAGGTGTCCCTGTCCATGGCAGGGGGATTGGAATTAGATGATCATTAAGGTCCCTTCCAACCCAAACCATTCCATGATTCTTTTAATTCTAAAATAAAAGAGCTGAGCAGAAATATGACCATATGCAAACACCAAGATGAGAGGAACTCAGAGCAGGTGCTGCCTTGCCATTCTGTGATGGGCAAGGGACACCTTAGAAGCCATCCCATACACAAGGTTGCTCTAGTATGTGCAATCCTATCTCATGCTACAACACTTCACCTCCTGCTGCATTATACAAAAGGAAACAAGTGCAAACAGCCTGTGAAGTAACAGGTAGACTGCTATAGATACAGCTCTGCAAGGACAGGAGTTGACAGCTAGAACACCATTCTTGCTGTGAGACATCCAGGGTAAATAAATACTTTATTCCCCCAACACCTCCTCTATAGGGTTTCTCACATCTTGACAGTGAAGTGACTTACTTTCAATTCTTGTTCTGTGTCAAAAGATCAGCAGATCATAGAAAGCACCCAGCCATGGGACCTTCGTTTCTCTACAGCACATAGCTCCTAGGGGGCTCACCACCATCTTCCTGAGGCAGGTTGACACTATTAACTTGAAAATACTTTTGCCAAGCCCTGTCACCACCTACATCCATCATCTCTCCCACTGACTTAGACACAGTTTACAATCATTTTGCTTTCCTGAAGTCCCCTCTCTGCCTCTTTAGTAGCCATTATGCTGCTTTCCCTGTCAACTATTCCCTGTTTTTCTCTCTGCCCATGAAGCACTACTATGACTTCCACCCTCTAAACCTCCCTAATCTCCCAATCTGATCCCCTTCAGGTCAGCCTGGAAGGAAGAAAACGTACCTCTGAAGGATGAGCTGTTGGTCCTCAGAATAAACACTGTTTATCTCACTGTTAAATTTCATGTCATTTAAGATAACAAAAACATACATACCCCACATAGAACAAGAAAAGAGATGGTGACAGCTATTGGGCTATTCCTACATGAAGTCAAAGTACGTGCCAAAGTCCAACATCTTCAGGCACTGAGACATGAACAAAACTGACCATCTCTCAAGCCTGCTGGCCCTACAAGATCCTGCATGCTGACAGACTCCTTTGGCTCATAAATTTGAGACAATATGACATGATAATTGGAAAGGGAGAAGACACATGTCACACTGAATTTACCAAGTGTTATTTTTCCACCACAGCAGAGTACTTTTAAGGAAAATCTTTCCTAATTCTTGGCAGTAATGGCTCAAGCACAGCAACAAATACAGCTTGCTTTGGCCTTCTGTCACACTCCTTGCTGCTCCAGAGACATGGGGAGCAGAGACTTGACAAATGTTTTTTCAACTATTTTAGTGTGTGATTCTGAAAATATCAAGTGGCAATGAAAAACCTTATATTTACACCGCAATAAGCAGAGGTCTTCTTCACAAAAGGACTGCCCTCTAACTGCTGGGAAAAGAATTTCTTCTTTGACTGAGGGATCAAATTGAAGTTCCCATCACAGATCATTCGTGATGCTTTATCACTGCAGAAGGGTTCATACAGGATTCCCTTTGGCCTTAGCCAGAATTCTGCCTTGAACACTCTTTGACTACTTACTCCTGTCCTCAGCCCAGGTAAAGTATCACCCTTTGATTCCTGCCCTAAAATTCAGCATACTGTTGCAGGAACCCACCATGTTGCTGCTGTGCTCTCTGTCAGAGACAGTCACACACAACAGTGGAAAAGTGGGAACCACCAAAACACACTGCTTCTGGTTCAGGAAGCCCAGAACAACTCTCAGCTGGGAGGATGTCCTTAGCTAAGAGGAAAGGACCCCTTTTGCCTGTGCATGGTTCCTGTGCAGGTTCCCCATATACCCACTACAAGCTGGTGAGAGCACACTGGGATAGAGGGACTTTGCTATTATTTTGGGGAGGCATTTTAAGTTTGCAGGCTTCCTTCTTCATGGGGAAAAAAAAAAAAAGAAAGAAAAAAAAGATCTTACTTATCTATTTATTTTTTGGTGTTTCCCCCAAAAGCACTGCACCAAAATCAGATGAAAATTCAACAATGCAGTATATTTATAAGGGGGGCATTTTCCTGAAAAAGTTAATCTGGAGAGAAACCAAGCATGACTGTTATAAAAATATCCTGCATTGACTCTTCATGTGCCCAGAAGCCAGCTCCCACCTCGACAGCAGTGGAGGCAGACATGAGTCTTGTGCCAGGGCAGACAGGCAGAGCTGGGCAGCCACTGGCTATTTGTCTTCCCTGGCTCCATCAGAGCAATAATCCTCAACAAAGATGAAAATGTTCTCTCCAAAAGCTTTTGAATTGCCCAGATACGACTGAAGCATCTCCTTGTATCCTCAGAGATTAGTACAAGTTGGCATGCTTCCTCACCTCTGAACTTTAAACTTTGCCTATTTAGTGATGATTTTTGGATTTGCTGTGACTCCTCTGTGCCAACAGCAACTCCCAGCTCACAGAGTTATTCCACTTGACTCCAAAATTATACTGGGAGGAGGGCAGGACAGGTTTGACTTAAATGGGAAAGACATAACCTAAAGCCATGCATTTAGTCATGTGATCTTGCTGCTTGACACCCATGATCATGACAATGGTTGAGTCCTGCTGGTGAGCCCTGTCCTCACTGGCTAACAGCAGCAGAAATCCTCTGCATCCTTCCATGACTCCATAGAAACTTCCCTGCCATCTGCAAGAGGCCAGCAAGTAGCTTTGCAGCCAACCCTTAGAATAATGTATACAGAAAAGAAAAACAAAAATGGTTGAGGAGATCAGCAGGACTTTCATGCAGTAGTGTTCGGTGGGGGTCACAGCCGTGCTGGTGAGACAAAAACAGTTTCAGCCTGGTATTCAAGCTGGGATGCTTCTCTGCATCTCTTGGTTGCAAGTTTCAAATCCACTTAAGGGACTTGAAGGCTCAGCTCCCATTAATTCTCAACTGAAAGGGACCACCTAAGTCCTCCAGGCAGCCAAGGAGTTATAGCAGTTGAAAAGCCAAGGCATGGGCTACAGGTCTTCTGAGGATAAAATTAATCTTGAGATTTATGGCATCTTGGGTGAATCTGGAAATCATAAGATATAGAGCCAGTGTCCTTCTGAATAGAAAAGCAAAGGCTAAAAAAAGGACATGAAAGTAATGAAAAAAAAGTGCTTTTTTTAAAACCCTTTCTGAATTTATGTAACCCCTGTCAAGCCTGGGGTAGGAGAACAAGTCATTCTGCTTTTTAATACAAGCCCATTCTCAAACATATAGCAGAACTAATTAGAATTTTTGCAAAGGCAAGTTTTAAATTGGTGGATGGCTTTTTTATTTAAACACACTGTAAAGTAAATATGATATTACAGTGTCTGTTTCTTATGAAGTGTTGGATGGCATTCTTGAGCACACTCAGAATCATTACTGAAATGATCATCAAGAATTTTTATTTCTTGGTTCATTCATAATCGTTGCCTTTTTTTTTTTAATTTTTGGTAAATTCAACACAAAGAATTTATAGAATGTATGCTAAAAAAAATTGCAGTGCACTCTGAAAAGAACAAAACCAAATCTAAAACTCTGTAAAATGGAAACAGTTTGCAAGTCTCCACATAATGTATATTTCCCAATTATTAATTTCTATCACCATCTTTCCCCAAGAAAAGTTTTCTGTATGTTTGGGAACATTTTATCATAATGCTCTGAAATAAATAGTAGTGTTATTATAGCAACAGCTGAGTGCTGTTTGTTCAATTCACACATTCCTATATTCCTAATGCACCCACTACTGTGGCATCTAGTCTGATGCTGTGGGATAGTCTGGGCTGAACAGAAAGGTCTGGGCTCAGCTTTTCTCTAGTCTGTCCTTGATATCATCTGCCTAAAGACTTATAACCCATGAAAGACTTATAACATGTGCAGAGGAGAGAAACATGAAAGGTGGGGTAATGAAGGGAAGGAGGAAAAAATATCCATACCCAAAATGCAATGCAAGAGCTAGGGCAAAGAATATTTCATAGGTGTGTTAATATTTCCACTTACACTGTTCTGTGTGTGGCACGCAGATAACAGGAGAAGGAATACTTACAATAGACAGAAAGGTATGACAGATTGGCCAGAATGGAAATGGTTTTAAAAATTCACTACTCCAGGGTTGCATTGGGAACAGGAATTTACCATCCCTGACAACCTCAGCTTCCTTCAGAGACTTGAACATACAATATCACTCACCTCTAGACAAAGTGCTTCAGACAAAGAGGTAGGGCCTCTGCGAAGTTATTGTTCTCAGAGGTAATTAAAACTATCAGATCTCATTGAGGAGCAAAGAGGCATTGAAAGCAAATGGAGGAAAAATAATAATAGTAAAAGAACCTCTTGCCTCATCTTCAATTATCTATGCTGTCTCCAGTAAGTTAACTGCATGGTTCATTACTGATGAATAACTACCATGAAAGTAATGGACTCAAACTGGTGAGACTGGGATCACTCATCTGGGGAATGTTTAGTACCAGACCATTTGGCAGAAGCTTTCCCAACAGACAAAGAGGAAACAAGAGGGAAGTGGGCTCTCTCTAAACTGGGTATTGCCAGCACATAGCCTGAATGCCCTCAGCTCAGTCTCATAAACCTTTTGCTCACAAGAAAACACCTTAAAAATTGTAACCGGATTTGTTTTGTGTTTAAAAAAAGGTAACAGTAAAAATAAATGCTTCAAATGAAGAAGGTTATAAAAAGGTTCATATCTTTCTCCCTTATTCTAACCAGGGAGGTTCCAGTGCACTGGGAGTAGCAAATGTGACTACTATCTACAAGAAAGGCCAAAAGAAGGATCTGGAGAACTACAGACCTGTCAGTCTGACTTCAGTGCCAGGGAAGGTCATGGGGCAGATCACCCTGAGTGCCATTATGCATCACACACAGGACAGCCAGGTGATCAGGCCCAGTCAGCATGGGTTTATGAAAGGCAGGCTTGACTAACCTCCTAAGCTGCACCAGGGGAGGTTTAAACTGGACTTACTGGAAAACTTAAAGTTGACTTACTTAAACTGAATTTTTTTTTTCACTGAAAGGGTTGTCAGGCATTGGAACAAGCTGCTCAGGGAGGTGGTTGAGTCACCATCCCTGTCTGTGTTTAAAAGCCATATAGATGTGCTTGGACATAGGGTTTTGTGGTGGACTTGTAGGGATAATGGTTGGCCTCGATGGTCTGAAAGTTCTTTTCCAACCTTGACTATTCTATGATCTGAAATCCTGGGAAGGAGGGGTCTCAGTAGGATGCATGGGCCAGATTCAGTTCACTTTTACATCACATTAATTTGTTTTTAAACCTCTGAATCTGGGAAACTGGAACCTGGTATCGTTAACAGAGGAGTGAATCTGCTGAACAAATGGAATGAGTTTTGTTTTTCATTAACCACACATATATCTAGATATATTCCATAAATTCAGTGAGTTGTAGCTGCAGCCAGAACCCCAGCTCCAGGCTGGTATGATCTCTGCCAGCCACCTGAAGTGTCTCAGGCCAGAGCTCTCCCACACTCAGAGCAAAGAGGTAGGCAGTGCTATGCAGAACTGTTCCAGGAGAGAGGAGTTTTATTGCAAGCATCATCTGAGATGCAGATGGTTCATTTAAAACACTGTGAAAGAGCTTGTCTTCCAGTTATGAATCACACACATCCTCAGTGCATAAAAGAAAGAAATGTGAGTCAGGTCCACTCATTAGTTGACCTCTGATATCATCTCCCCAGCATAAAGAGGGATCAGGCCCTGTGAAGCAGGCAAGGGGAGACAGAAGTAGCCACAGTAGCATTATATACAGTTTCTGTATCAGCCATCACTTTATGGCTTAACCAGATGAAGGAATTTGGAACAGATCCACAGCTGAAGTCCCCTGACTTCATTAGACCCCTGCAGATGACCAGGAGATGGGAATCAGCCCATTATTTTATTTATCCAGAAGCTTTTACTCAACAGAATGATGATTTTTAAGGATGTGTCTGTGCCTTTCTGACTGCTGCAACACAAAGATCTCTTCTTTTAGGAAACCCCAAGCCCAGGTTTGTTATGGTGAGAGGAGATGAAAAATCATCTGTTAGAGTGCTGGGCAAGTGCTTTCTTTTTGCACTCCACGGAAGAGAAATAGATGGTAGGAAGCATGCTATCCAGTGGGCAACAGAGAGGGTATTAGCACACAGTATCATGATAGCAGTTACTGCCTGAGAACTTCTTGATACTTGTCATTATGGTCCCCTAAAGTCTGGGGGGAGAGTGACAGAAGAAGCAGCAGGGTCAGAAGAGTCTCTGGAAGCTCAGCCTTCAGCCTCATGAGCTCAGGAAAATGGGAAAAACAGGACTGAGACACATAGGTGGCCCATGGCCCCATGGCTTTTTGTCTCTTCAGCATCAGGCAGTGATGCACATGCACTGCTGTGGTATATTTTTGGTGCATTTCCTGAGCATGCATTTTAGCTCTTTCTATACAAGGCTGTCTATAGCACTTTTGCGGTTACAGAAACAATATGATTTCTTTAATATGTTTGCCCTGACACTGTCTGGCACTTTTTATTCTGTCAGGAGCTAAGCCTTGACACTTCTGCTGAATTTTAAGAGAAAAATCTTTCTTCTTGTTTCACCTGAATGGGAAGGCTGTGACAGAAAGACTGCAAGAAGGGAATGGGCTTACTGTGAAAGGAGGGGGTGTAGGAAAGAGATCAACTAATATAAGCATTGGAGTGCACTTTATTATGCTCTTTCCAGCAGTGAAGGCCTTATCTGCACTACTACCATCCCAACCCCTTTTTTCCTAATACACTAGGTACCAGCACATCCTGAGACCAACCTCCCCTCTCCTAAAGCTGTTCTGATTTTCCTGCTCCCCTGTCCCTGTTTCTGCCCTGACCCATAGCTTCCCAGAACCTACCCCTCTGAGTACAGGGTCTAAGAAGTGGAATGAGCAGCAGATGCCAACATTAGTCCATGCCACATTGCCATCTGGTTCATCAGACCTGATGTGAACTTTACGTGGTGTAAAGAAGTCAAAATCTCCAATAAAAGCTGCAAAGCAATTAACGACACTAATACCATCTGTACTACACTCTGGGGGTACTTGGAGTAGTATATTAAAGGAATCTTTTTAGTCTGCCTACTTTCATTGTCTATATTAATATTAAAGGGAGGTATTGGGACAAAGAAAGGACAAGAGCAAGCCTGGGGAAGAGAGTCCTTGGAGGGGAGTTACTTTCTCAGCCTCTCCTATCCAGCTGTGGACTAAGCAGCTCTCTGTCTTGATGTTTCCTTTTCAATTGGCTGCTCAGAACTGGCAGGCCATTTCAGTGAGAGATGTCATGTTGTTCTCTCACTTTCCTGGAAGTTTCAGTGCAGAAGCCTTGATTCAGCAAATAACTTTCTGGCTGCTGGCAAGGAGTTAGAGATCATTGTAGAATTTATGGAGCAAAAATGGCAGAGTCCTTAACACATAGACAATGGATGAATAAGAATGAAGCTTGGTACTGCTGCTTCTCCTCTTCCTGAATAAAAGAATGATACAACTGAAAACACAAGGTTTTATCATGCACCGCCCCACACATCCTCAAATTCAACCTCTATTCTCTGCCAAGGCCTGAACCAGTGCCTCATGGCCCTGTCACATATTTCCTACTCCAGCTGCTGCTTTTGGCCCTCATGGACTGTCCTCCAGACACCACCTACCCACAGCTTCCACAAACTGCCCTGGGATCTCTATCCCACACACTCAAGGTTAATGCTTCATAAACCCCACTGCTTTCTCCTTGTTTTCCCCAGGACCACATCCTAAACAGGTCATACGTCCACAAATCAAAGTCCTAACTCACATAACCCTAGTCTCCTGTGACAGGCTTTCCATCCTCCCTCAGCTCCTCAAGCAGCATCACTGCCACCCCCTATGTCTGAGATGACTGCTCATCAGTCTGCAGGCATTCCAAATATAGTAAACAACCTCCACTTCCCCAAAGAGCCAATTTTCCCACCACTAGGGTTATTTTATTGTCTACTCAAATTATTAACTCTACTTCATCTGGGATCCCCAATGCCTTTAACATGTAAATAACATTATTTCAGGTTCCTCACATGCACACACACATACACACAGAGGACTTCTCAGCACTAGTACAGGTCAGAGCCTCCTAAACCCTGGGGCTCAGCTGCTCACCTCCCATCCCTTTATAGAAACTTCATTTTCAAACAAGAAGGACACATTATTCCTGATATCACAATCACAAATTTCCAAGTGCTGACACTTGAAACAGCCCTATCTGCTTCATTAAAGAACAGAGCTGTGGGTCAGGCTGTTTATTAGGTACTAAAATTTAAATTGAAGCCATTTTTGAAGAGCAAACTTTCCCAATGTGACATGAAAGTGCTTAGATACTCAAAAAATGCTGCTTGGATAGATTTAGAACCCATCTCAGGTTTCATTTGATTATTTATTTATGATATTGTTCTTTTTAAGACAAGAGCAGTTTATCTGATGCATTAGCTCCAGTTGACTGGGTGGATAGAGGCCTACCTACAAGCCCATTCACCAGCCCCTGAAACAGCAAAGGTCCTCATGCCTCTCCAAAGGGGCAGTGCATTAAAACCTATGTGCAAAAGTCACAACAGCACCAGGCACCAATACTTAAGATTGCCTAACACTTTTCATTGAGCTTTTTTTTTTCATTCAGCTTTTCCTAGACACGTCACCTGCCTAAACTGTTGGGACAAAACATCTCCATGACAGATCACAGCATCAGGCTGACAGGGGCCAAAAGAGGACTACACATAGTTCAGTGTCAAACCATGCCACTGGTAAAGCCACTGAATGACCGAAACCACTGCAGGATGGAAATAAGCAGTGGGCTTGGCAGGGTTAGTTTATAAGCCCCTTCTATTTCTGTTTATTTTGATTTTGGAACTTTTATCTGTTTACAGATATTTCAGATATTACAGATATTTCAATGTTTATTTCATTTAATGTTTTTTAGGATTTGTTTTTTGTTTGTGAGTTTGGTTTTTTTTCTTCTTTTAATTTAAAGTTTTATTTTCTGCTTTGTGGAATTGTAAAATGAACATCTCCATCTCAATGCCCTCATCCAAGCCAGGGTCATAGGAAATTTTGATTGCACTATCACCGCTTTCTGAAACACTGCATCTATTTCATGTTCTGGACTAAAGATACAAAACTTAGTAGGGACTTCCATCAGGGACACAGAGGTGCCAGCTCTCCCCATTGGCCAAGTCAAGAATATACCTCAGTGCAACTGAACAGACTGACTCCTCTGAGTTTAGAGATTCCCATCAGTGCCATGCCGTGTAGTTTGTCACCCTGGAGTATCGTGGACTCTCCTTGTGTTCCTGGGACCTATGTTGGCTCCCCCATACTCATGGCTTAACTCAATATGAGCGACAGGCTCATGCTAAATGTCAGCACTACAACTCTGCTATTCATCTCTGCTAAAGAAATAGGGTGTAATATCTCAAGTGTAGTACATGGATACCACAGCTGGACTGTGTACAGATCACAGCTCAGATATGCATATTGCTGCAAGCTTTCCATAGCGTGACCTATATCTGGGAACTAATATGATGTATCTCTCCTCACAGTCTGCACAGTGAACATAGACACCTGACTTCAAGGTTTAAATGCCATTAAGGGGTGAATGTTTAAAAGTTAAATATTCATGCCTGCAGGTAACATTTACGTTCTCAGCCAAAGGCTTCTGCTAGCACTAATTCTTCTTGGAAAATCTGTCTCTTTATTGTCAGAACCAAATTCTTAGTCAGGACCCAAAATGTTATGATAAAACAAACTCCTAGGTCTTTAAATTACTTTCCCAACATTTTGTGTGGGTTTTGAAGTCACAATCATTTGCCACAGACATGGAAGCTACCAACAGATATTCTTTATTTCAAATAAAATGGGAGATCATTCAAAAATCACATGAGTAGAAGCAGTAAAATTTTATAATACAGCAATACAAGCATTACAAGGATAGACATCATTCAACGCTAAAAATGCTAAACCCCATATCATTTACGAGTCAATTTCTCCTCAGTGTTTTTAAGGTCAGTTTTCCATACCATTTTCAGGGATCAGTTCAGACATAAGATTCCTAAGCAGAATGTACCTTTTCACTTCTTTTTTGTCCACAATATTCCTAATCTTTCTGGGTCTTGAAGGCTGGAAACTCATACATATCCCGTGTCTTGCCCATTATTGGGTTTCATTCTAACCAGAGCACAAATTCTGCCTCTGTATTAAGGTGTTTTTTTTTTTTTTTTTCCCTGTGTGCCCTGAAGGTAGGAATTCTGCTCTCAGGCAGGCACATGAGGATTATTCCCACTCCAAAGCTTTTCTTTTCCCCAAGACCCACTTCCAGCTCTGTGTGAGGTGTAAAACAGAGTGGCAGAAGGCTGGGATTCATCAGGCTCCCTTGAGAGCCCTGTCGGGCAAATTCACTCTTTTCTTGAAATTACTCCTTTTCCTACCTTAGTTGTAGAATAAAAAGCTTTCTTCATGGAGGTTCACCCCAGCTTGAGACAGATCTCTGTGTCACTGAGGGTCACTTGGGTGTTAAGTCAGCCTGCATCCAGCCACCCAGTGCTCCTGTCTCCTGTTCCTTTTCAGGGGAAGCAGCTTCTACCCAAAAGGACTTCATGGGCTTGCTTTAAGTAACAAGCAACAGAAGTGAACACCAGCTCAAGCCTGACCGGTTTTGGCAGCTGACGTTAACTTGCAAAGACACCTGCAGAGATGAGGGAATTCAGAGTCAGATATTTGAACCTTTTTAAAGGCACTTAATTAGTCCAACAATGGCTCAGTTTCACAAAGTGTTTCTTTTTACATTGTGCTTGTTAGAAACCCTCAATCATTCATATCATTGTAATTTGTGGTTATGATTTTGTGTCCTGGTGAATAATTTGAGCTGCATGGGCTGTGAAACTTTTATTACTAGGTTAACTCTTTACGTTTTTTATTATGGCAGCTCTTTGAAATGCAAGCCTCTGATGCTGTTATTGGTGACTCATGATCTTAGCCAGTATTTTTGATGTAAAAAGAAAATTATGCCACTTATATTGTATGCTAAATACCTTGTACATCATGGCATGCATGCCAGTAGTGACACAGCTCACACACCTAGGAAAAACACTGACAGTAGGTAATGAAAATCAATTCTCTAAACTAAAAATTCTACCAGAAGCTTCCTTTCCTCCATTCTTCTTCAACCTGGTATATTTGTCATTAAAGCTTTAATTGTATCCTTCCAGAGTGCAATCCCATCTCTCCTGACTGATTTAGGGCCCTTTATTGGATTAAGCAGAATTTGTGGTGCACATGATTGCTATGAGATATGTACAGGGCTAAACTGCTCCAAGGAACAACTGAAATCCATAACCAAAGATTGGATAGCTGTAGGGATGGGAAAACAAGGTAGTTTCTCCTCTTGATCAGTAATTTGAGTCAAACCTATGGAAAGCTGACAGGAGAAAAATCATAGACTTACACCAGCATTTGTTGCGGCTCTGCTTGTTTCAGTGGATCTGTGCCAGCTTATACTCTCCCAGAATGTGGCTTCATTGGCTTCAGTGGTGTTACACCACCTGGAGAGCCAGACCATGGCAGACACCAACATTTAGCAACCCTTGTCCTCAGAGTTAGTAGGACATCCAAGGGTGTCCAGTGAGGCATTATGCTAGTGCCTTTCTCTGCCAGTGCCAAACAAACTATCACACACCACGTTGCATGTCCCACAGCTTAAGAGCACACACAGATAACATTGTGACCAGGGATCAGCTGACACGAGTTTAGGTCTTGCCTTAATGAAGGTTCTGAATACATCTGAGCCCCTATAGAGTTCAGGCTTTCCCCCCACCTCATGAAGCAGCAGTGTCTATGTGTCACTCAACCCGTCATTACAGGATTGAACCTTCTATATGGGATATACCTGGTCAGAGGTTCCTGAGGTTCAAAACCTGCATCTCATGGATTCATCCCCATAATATTACTAAAAACTTCACTTGGCGAATATAAGGTGTGGCTAGGACAGTTCATCATGATTTTTCCCAGTAATGTGACCCACTAGTTCCTGTGGAAAGATATGATGGCAGCTCCTGTCAGGACTTTATTGCGTTAAGGTAGGCAGCCAAGCATGCAAACAGCAATAAGCTTTATTTTCAGTACAATGGAAAAAAAATACACTTCTTTTCTATCATGTTAATCCCTATCAATTTTGTATCTTGGCTCAAGAACTGCTTGTAGTATATTACAGATAAATCCTTCTCTGGGGAAGGGCTGATGAGAGCCCACCCTGAGCACACAAAAGACATAAGCTGCTCAAGTGCTCAGACCTGTAGAGGGAAAACCAACAGGACTACAACAGCTGAAGAGCCTGTGTGTATTTTTGGATTTCACTGAAGCGAAGACTCTCTGGGATATAGATTAACTTCTCTTACTTGTTGTTCCAGCTGTCTTGAAGCAGAGATGACAAAGTCTCTCATAAACAGATTGAAAGGTCATTTGATCTCACTGTTGCTTTATTTGAGTACCTCTGTGTCAACCACTGAAATTTTATTACATGCCTTTGTCAAGGGTTAGGGCTGGGCTGGCCACTAGACAAATGACAGATGTTTTCTATTAACCCCTCTGCATTCCCCAAGGGAAAGAGAATAAAAGAGAGAGACTTATGGAGTGAAAAAGAAAACTAAAACAGCTTTAATGAAAATAATAACAATAAAATGAAATATACACAAATATATGCAAAAGCAATATTGAATCCAATACACACCCAACCCCCCTCATCCCTGATCACAATTACATCAGCACCATCACTGATGCTGTGGACAGACGCTGTGGAAATCCCAGACTGGATTCAGAGGCAGACAGAAACCAGATTCAGGAGCTGGATTCTGGAACTGGATTCAGGAACAAGTTGATTGTGATCCCTCAGCTTTATACCAAATATGATGTATATGGGATAGAATCCCTTGCTGGTCCATCTCGGGTCACCTGTCCTGTCTTTCTTCCTCACAGGTGTGGCCTTTTACTTCCTGCATCCCCAACATGGTACACAAGATTTAACAGTGACCGTGCACAGGAACAAGTATAAGCAAGAGCCTTTCTGCACACACCAATCTTTAGTAGTAACTATAAACTTTTAGAAGCAGACACTGTTTTCAAAAATATGCCATTAACTTCAGAAAGTGCAGTTACTTAGAAGAGACTGAGCTGCAAAGTAAAATCACTGAACAGAATTAGTACTGTTCTAACTCAAAACAGGACAGCCTTCTTCAGAGATACTCCTCAGTGATTACTAATTACAACAGATTGGGTGTACATGGATCATTAGAGATCACAGGCTTCATATTCTTAATTATAATGGCATAAATGTAGTAATCCCACTGACTTCAGCAGAGACACTAATGGTTTACAGAAATATAAATGAAAACAGGATTTGGCCTTTGCAGTCAGACCTTAAATTAAGGTACATCTCTATCTTCTCTTCAAAATTATGGGTATGAGGAATAATGGTTATATTGTTAACTCACTAAGAGGGAGTATCATTTCTAAGTCACTAGCATCATGGTCTTTTCCTTATGTTATACCCAGTGCTGAGGGATGGTAAAGCTTAACTGGTCATTTGTCAGCAGAATGTTCCTCTTCCAAAAAAATCCTCCCTCTTCATCAGAATTCAAACCATTGATAGTGTGTTTATTATTCTGATGGGTTATTATTTCTACTTTTTATTTTTTTATCCCATTATAATACCAGGGTAAAAACTTCAAAGTTTTACTACATTTTTATTTTCTCCAGCCTAAAGCATCAATTGGTCTAGAATTAATTTCAGGATTTTGGATTGTTTTTCATCAATTTCTAACACTGACAGTCAGAAATGTTAAGACTTACTATGAAAGAAAGCAGGGTTTTTTTCCTTTCATTTTATAGGGAATGTCTTTACGTATTGTTAACCTAAGGATTTTTCTTGGAAGTCATTAATATTTCCATTATTTGCTAAAAAGATAATTAGATTTATATTTTCACAAATTACCTTTTTTTTTTATCAGAATATTTTCCTCTTGTATTTTTTATATTGATAAAGTAGTCAGGGGAAAGAAGCATAAATGATGGGAGACAGCATATTTGTCCAAATAAGAAAGGCAGTATGAGAGAAGAAACATGAGCTACCTAACATCATTGAAGCCCCTAAAACTAACAGATGAGTATAACCTGCCAGTAAAAAGATGATGAACAGAAGGAAGAAGAAAGAACATAAAGCTCCTGGCTCATGTTGCATCACTTCCCCCTCAACAGTCCACCTTTCCTCACTCACAAAAGACATCGCCTCTGCAAGACTCTCCTCATAATTTAAGCACTGGAGTACACACTGCTGTGTGTAGCAGTGTGTGGCAGTTGCTCCTGTGCAGCTCTCATAGACTTGAGGCCTTTGGGTAAGACACCACCAAGGCCGCGCCACCTGCGCTCCTGCCAAAGGAGGAGGGCTCACAGTGTGGAGTAAAGGATGAGAGAAGAATGAGTCAGCACTGACATTTACCTTGTTGGCTGATGTAGGGCAGCTAGATGCATCCCTCCAGAAGGTACAGACCACACATTTCTGCTGTGCTTGCAAAGGAAGTCAGGTAATTGCTGGAGGGCTTCAATACTGCAAGCTGTGAGCACCCAAGAACATTTTTGAGGAATATATTTGAGGGCTCAAATGTGTCGGGGAAAAGGGCTCAGATGCTTCTCAGTCCACCTCTAAACACTCTTGTTCAGTCTCTAAAGACCCTGAGGAATAGGTCCTTCAAGTTGACATACAAGTGTAAAATCAATTTAGATCAAAAATTAAAGGCATTATGCAAGCTATGGGAATGGAAAAGGACTGAAGGTAGATGTCAGGTTCAAGCCTTTCATTTGAGTATAAATAATACCAAGAATGGGAGGAAGCCATGCCAAAAAAAGTAAAAAAAATGCAGTATTTGCTTGCAAGTCACCATACTATTCTAAATGCTATTCTCTGTATTTTATTTGAAGGGTAAATTTTAGGTATTTTATGATTCTTCCTCCTCTAAACTTGACTGGGAAATAATATTGTCTTGAATTAAGTTACAATTGTGACTTCTAGAAATCCTGAAAAAACAGAAGTCTTCTCTACGTTACAAAGAATTAAAATGCATACTGGGAAAAAAAGAAAGTGTAAAAGAATTTTGCCTGATGTTACTTATCATCTCCTTCCTTTTTATTCAAACACAGAATACCACAACATATCTTTTCTGAATCATCAGGGACTTTGTTTGATGCAAGCTAGGGAAGAGATTTGGGTGGTTCCTTATAATTTCTGTCATTTTTCTATCTATCTATCTATCTATCTATCTATCTATCTATCTATCTATCTATCTATCTAAATACTCCTTATCACCTGAGCACTTAATA
>JAAGNO010003742.1:0-16495 GCA_033439905.1 Ceryle rudis | reverse complement strand
TCTATCTATCTATCTATCTATCTATCTATCTATCTATCTATCTATCTAAATACTCCTTATCACCTGAGCACTTAATAGTTGAGGATGTATTCTGAGTCCTTGTTGCAGATCAGATTTGCTTACAGGTGGTTATTTATTACCATTGCAGCTTAGTGTCTTATAATGCCCATAACCAAGGATAATCTGTTACGTTCATTCTAAATGAAAAAAAAAGCTATATGCAGGGACTACAAGGATAGATAATTATAGAAAGAGCACCATCTATTGTCAGGTAAAAAATATTAATGCTGTTTATAGGCATAGAGCTTCAATGGCATGGAGACAGCTGTGGGATTTGGAGCTATGCCAATAGCTAAGTGAAAAGTACTTAGAATGATTTTGGCTACAAGACAAAATGGGCTGAGCAATATGAATGTCTCATATCTCATAAAATACAAGACACTGTAGCTTACATAGGGTTGGGAGTTTTTTATACCAGTTTCTTTATAGGGACATATTAGAAGAAGTGGGTGATGAACGACAACTGAGTGATAACTTGATGAATGGGGACAGTTGTGATGTTTAAAGGGCTATTTGG
This sequence comes from Ceryle rudis, assembly GCA_033439905.1. Lineage (NCBI taxonomy): Eukaryota > Metazoa > Chordata > Aves > Coraciiformes > Cerylidae > Ceryle > Ceryle rudis. Next base: position 15,918 of record JAAGNO010003742.1, on the reverse strand, counting down.
ATAACATGGGAGATAGGGCCACAAAGATGATTAAGGGAATGGATCATCTCTCTTATGAGAAAAGATTGAGGGAGCTGGGGCTTTTTAGCCTGGAGAAAAGAAGACTGAGGGATGACCTCATCAATGTTTATAAATATATAAAGGGTGAGTGCCGGAAGGATGGAGCCAGGCTCTTCTCAGTGATGCCTGATGATAGGACAAGGGACAATGGGTGGAAGCTGAGGCATAGAAAGTTTCATAGAAACATAAGGAGAAATTTTTTCACAGTGAGGGTGACGGAATACTGGAACAGGCTGCCCAGGGGGGTTGTGGAGTCTCCCTCTCTTGGAGATGTTCAAGACCCGCCTGGATGCGTTCCTGTGTGACATAGTGTAGGTGACCCTGCTCTGGCAGGGGGGTTGGACTGGATGACCTTTCGAGGTCCCTTCCAGCCCTTAACATTCTATGATTTTATGATTCTATGATAACAAGGCATGAGAAACCACAGCTGGCTTCAGGCAGCACTCAGCTCTGGGGCACCCATGTAGCAGATGTTCATCGACAGTAGATGCCCAGCACCATGGCTGAGGCAATGGGTTCTGCCTCTCCGCCAGACTCAGTAGCTTGGGAGTAGCCTCAATCTAACATGGACAGGGTATTTCTGGGCAGCCAAGTCCAGAGCTGGCTCTTTGTGCCATCCTCCATCACCTGGTGCAGACCTCAAACTCTTACTCTACCTCTCAGCAGATGCCAATAATCCCCCTGGACCAGTCTGGGGTTTGTCAGATTTATATTTGGAGATGGGAAGAAGGGAAGGAGATAATTCCTCAGTGGCTATTTGGAAAGATTGACTCATTCCAGACAACACAAGTTGTTATGCCAAGCACTTCATAAATCATTCATTCATCTCTCCACATTTTCAGCAGACTTTATTATTGGTGTAATGTCTTAATAAAAATGAAGGTCAGTGACTCTCCAGACCAGTTTCTGTGGTCTTTTATGCTGCAAACAACAAGAAAGGAGAGGAGGTGTCAAAGCCAACAGGAATGAATGATAACTTCTTTCGCTTTCTTTCATAAGCTTTGCCATGTAACTAATCCTGCCTTGGGACTTTACAAATACACCAAAAAAAAATTAGAAAATAAAGTTTATGGGACACTTCAAACCATTAGAGAGACCATCTCATCAACTGCATGGAAGTTAATGACTCAGCTCTCAACACATGCCGTTGTTTCCCTTGGAATAATATTTTTATAGATATGCAGAAAATTCAGCAATACAGGGGCTAAAGGAGGGCAATGTTTTTGTCCTCCAAACAGATGCATTTATAGAAGAACATGCCTCTACTTAGAGTCTTTCACATGAGGTTTGGAGTAGGGAATAGAGCAAAATACAGACATTGGTCCAAAACACCAGCAGGAAGTCAGCCGTTTATAGCACAGATGAGGGAAAGGGGGTCCTGTGTGGGCCAGGCAACCAAACAGCCACTAACACCTACCAACTACTCTGCAGGTAGACAAACACCAGATGGGTACAAGCAGGAAACAACTGAAGGGTGTGGAGATGAGGGAAAGCAAACAGCTGACAGCAGAAGCTACAAGCTTTCTTGTCTGCTTCTCTGATGAGTCAAGCCCCTCTGATCCCCACAGTGACTGACTGGGAAGGAGACTGTGCTGGGTTATAGATGCAGAGGAAAGGAGAAAAGCATATTGATATGGGCACAGGGGAGCTGGCCACTTTGTCCTGATACCCAAAACTACAATTTCCTGCTTTTTACTGGAATCAGAGCTAGCTGCTGGCTACTGATGTGCAGAGGATATATCCAGGGATAACACCACCAAAAATACATCAGAAAATCTAATTTTTTACCTAGCTATGCAGCAGATCCTTGCTGACCTCTTCTTTCACCACTGCTAGAGGCTCCATGCCAGCAAAGAGTGGGGTCAGTCAAATGCAACACCTGAAAGGCAGTGCAGTCTCTGGGGAACAGCACTTCCCAGCATTGGAGATGGCCAGAGACCTATCAGGTCTTTCCTCTGTGAGAAGCGCTCCAAGCACAACCAATGCAACATAGTGCAAAAGCATTTTCTTCAGCAAATAATGAGCAAACCCCAGGCTATGAGTCAAAAGAAACTTCTTTACCCTGCAGGTCCCCCATCTGCAAATGTACTTGGAATGAATGAACAAACAAACGAATGAATGAGCAAATATCCTATGATGCACACAAGAGCATTTGTTTCCTTCACCTTCAGTGTTATTAATTGACTCAAAGGTCAGACCACTGTTTGTATTGTCAGGCATGGAACAAGAAAGAGAACTATTCTCCTTGATGATTACTTCATTTTCAACAAGGTATTTAAAAATATATTATTCTCTATTTAATGCATTTTGTACTGGCAAAAGGAATAGTGGATGTGGTGTTTCACATATACACATTGATTGAAAAAAGCTGAGTACTAGAAGTCCATTTGAACAGAAATCCATCTCTTTTCTTTGTCACCATCTCTCCTGGTGACAAACCACCGTGCCTTGTGTCTGTCTCTTTTGAGCCCATGCCTCAGAAGATTTATGCAACTTCAGTAACTGCACTCACAGACTCTTTTTTTCCCACAGTGGTACTGGTTTTGAAGGAAATAAATGCATGCATGCAAATGAAGGCAAGGCAATCCAAGAGTGAGAATATATGTGGTCTTGCTTCAGTATCTAAACCAGGTCAAGGACAAGAACCAAGCATATGGCTATTGTAAGCAGTGAAGAGTGAATTTTTAACCACTGTATCAGTGCATATAATCCAAAGAAGGATACTGTAGTGGAAATTTATTATTTTTATGTATGCAGGCTGCATGGAGTCAAATCTTATATTTCCCTTGAAACACACTGAATCTGAGGTAGAGTGGGGTTAATCTGCTTCATCTCCTCTGTAATCTAATGCAACTTCTTTCTATTTCACTCTCCCCTTCTTTCCTCCTTCTTGATTACATTATAGTCTTATACAGCCCTTTTCAACAGTAGATAGTAGAGTGCTTGATAGTGATGAGAGGTGTTATAATCTGTATTTATTGATGAGTGAATGAAGATAAAATTGTTGAAACCACTCAGCAGCAAAGCTGGGAGTAATACCTAACCTTCCAGTCCCTTGTTGGAACCCTTGATCTACATTTGCTAATACAATAGATTATAAAGCAATACAATGGAAATGCTCAGGCTCTTATTTCCTACTTATTCTGTGTTTCACTTGCAACTGCACTATATAAACCTGATAAAGGGAACAGCAAAATAGTAATACTAATGCTAATACCAAACTCTACAGTGGGAAGAAAGGGAAGAAGTAAGAAGAAGGTGCAACTCAAACAGAAATACTCTGACTGGAAGTAATACAAGGAAGAAAACAAAATTTCCTCCTATCAAATGGAGAAACCTCCAGCTGTAGAACATTGATTTCACTATCAAAGTTTTATAAGGAAACTTTTTTTTTTAAGCCTCAAATACATGTGTCATAAAGGAAGGGTGAATTTCCAGAGTTGTATAGGTATTTAGGTTGCTTAGTTGTTTAGGTATTTATTTTTACAGACAACATTAAAAAAGGCTTTATTTCTAATGAAACTCCAGGCTGGAGCGTTGGGATTCAGGGGAAACTGTGGAGAAATGGGGAAATAACAGCTGAATTCTCAGATTTATGCAGTGCCAAGTGCAGCAGTTCTGGATATGTGATTGGCTTGACTGCTAAGGAAATGCTAAGTAGATGATCACAAGTTTTTGAAAGAGAAGTACTAAGGCAGTCATGGCTTAAAAGGGAAGATGAGTCTCATCTTTAGTATCTGCATTCATCTCAGCACCAACATGTTTCCTAAATACCTGTCCTGTGAAATTCTAAGTGATATCTAACTTTGACAACAAACAACAGTGAAAGTCCTTCCCAGGCGACATCCATCTGGTGACTTAACAGATATGTATTGAGTGTATATCGTGTTCAGCCTCACAGGATTTTTAATCTTTAAAAGCAGTGCAATGAGATGAAAACATAAAACCTTTTTACTCCCACATCACCATTTTTCCACGAAAAAAAGAAAAATCACATAAAAAGTTTGAAATGTAAGAAACAAATCTATCTTCCAAAAAGATAACTAGTTCTACATGGAGTTGAATTTTTGACAAATCAGTATCTCCAGATGAACAATATTTTAAAGATTCCGGGAAGTTCCACTCACTGAACTGAATGCCGGTGGTGCTGAGGAAAAACTGGCACTACAAAGAGCTCCGTTAAAACAGTTGTGGGGCTTTTTGCAATGACACCAAGAAGTCAGGGGATCCGGGCTGTTCTCTAGCCTCAAGGTGTGTGTAAAAAACAGGGAAAGACAAAGCTGTTATGGAGAAATACATATGGGAAAGAGTGTGCTACACTAGTCCTCCAAGGACCTGTATTCACCTGCTGGTACTCCCCCAACTTTTTTCTGGTACTTTGGGGAAGCAATTCAGCATATTCAGAACTTCTTCTGTAAAAGAGTGTCTTAAGACTTTTCTTTCTCCCCATATTTATTAGTAGGAGTATAATCTCATCCAGATAGGACTGTTTCTCACTAGCTGTCTGATAGAGAGAGCTAACATCTATCGGAGGGAGGCCCTGACCTTGCCAGCTCATTACTGTAGTGTAAACAATAAAGACCAAGAGCACATTTCTGAAAGGGCTTCTTTTCCCAGGGCTGCCAATTTAGAACCATTTGCCAGTACTGTCTAAAAAGATGAGTACCAAGATAACAATGACATAAGCCATCAAACCCACCTGGAATCACAGGTGAGCATGGAGCAGACCTCAGTAGAGAAGACTGGTAGTAACATGTGTTTCAGGAATGGGCTTGGCTGGTATGAAATGCAAGCTCTGTGTGACACCCCAGAAGACTAGAGAGACTGTACCTTTCCAGAGGCAAGTGACACTCTTCACTCTCAGAGGGATCACAGAAAAGTTCACCCACTCTCTAAAGCCACAGGGCCATGTGTCTTCTCCTGTTGTTAGTCACAATACAACACAGTACAAGCCAAGTGATTTGAGAAAGCAGAAAGATTTGGTTTTCATGTTATATTACTTCCAGTGTCTAGATGCAGTAGAGTTCCTTCAGTTGCTGGAGGGCCTCTGTCGGATATAACTTCTGCTAGCACAGCTTCCATCTGCTCAGGTGAGCAAAAAGCAATCAGACCATTCTGAAGATCCAAGACTTCTACTCAGGGACAATTTCTTCTTTAGATCATCTTTCTTTAGCAAGAAAGTTTCTGGGCTTGATCTTCCTGCAAGTGTCTTAGCAACTTTGCTTTTCATGGGCATGAGAAATCAGCCCCCTCTATGGCAGGGGCAGTTGTGACCCATTACATTTGACATCCCCAACCAGGAAGGAAAATGAACAGAAGGGATATTTCATTAATTTCCAAGTCTTTTATGTTTCCCTTGGTTATCCAGTAACCAGCCCACGTGATGCCCACTGGTAGGAGCAAAGTGTCATGTTTGCAATCTTTTGATCTTTCCTAAAGCAGGGCATCAAGCAGCACGGAAGCCAACAGGCTTGGATCATCTCTAGAGGGAGAATATGGCAGCTGTCTGCTAGTTTTAGCTGAGATAGAGTTAATTTTTTTCACAGCAGCTGGTTAAGGGCTATGTTTTGCATTTGTGCTGCAAACTGTGTTGGTAACACAGGGATGTTTTCATTGCTGCTGAGCAGAGCTTACACTCAAAGGCCTTTTCTGGCTCTCAGACCACTCCACCAGTGAGTAGGCTGGGGGTGCACAAGAAGTTGGGAGGGGATGCAGCTGACCCAAACAGACCAAAGAGATATTCCATATAATATGATGTCATATTCAGCAATATAAAGTTGGGGTAAGAAGGGGTAGGAGGAATGTTCAGAGTGGAGCTATTTGTCTTCCCAAGTCACTGTTGCACCTGTTGGAGCACGGCTTTCCTGGAGATGGCCGAACACCTGCTTGCTGATGGGAAGTGGTGAATGAATTCCTTGCTTTTTTGTATGCACATGCAGCTTTTGCTTTACCTATTAAACTATTTTTATCTCAACCCATGAGTTTTCTTACTTTTATTTATACTTCTGATTCTCTCCCCCATCCAACCAGGAGGGAGTGAGTGAGCAGCTCTGTGGGGCTTATTTGCCAGCTAGGGTTAAACCACAACACTATCTCAGTAACAGCAGCAATAAAGGCAAATGTTTTAGGAGAGTAATAATGCTTGCACCCTTGTTTCAACATGCTTCCCCATATCCCAGCTTATCCTATTAGCTCTCTGTGGGATATCTTTAAACACAAATGTACTTTCACAGTGGCACCAGCTATTCAGAAGGAACAGCATTAAGCTTACAGAAAGGAAGCAGATCTTAGAAACAAAATCTAGTGAAGTTGACACTTAGACCAGAGGCGTTTTCCCCTGCTGGTGACTTGAACTAGAAAGTGAGGAAACCAAGGGCACCATCTGTAAAGAGAAGTGCATTTTCTATTCAGCCAAAGCAACTGCAGCCAATACTCTCTGAGACCACAGTATCAGCAGAGCATCAATGAGATCTGATTGCCTTGTGCTCCTTGAAGCCCTACCCTGGCCTTCCAAAGAAAGTTTCCCAGTCTTTCAGGACTTCACCCATGGGTAAATTAAGGACAAAATCTTAGCCATCAGGGTCTGACCTCTAGACTAGTGCCGTGCTTCCATAAACTGGAGTCCAGCTGAGAATTACAGGAAATATTTTAGAGTAGAAAAGGTATTACCCTTCTCTTCTTTTTTTTTTTTTTTCTTCTTTCTTTTTTCTTTTCCTTGAAATGTATCTCATTTTGAAGCCTGATGGAGGTACAGATGACGAGAGGGAAAAAGAGAGAAAGATGCACCTAATCTGAAAATGAATGGAAGGTTATGTACAAGGTGATAAGAAAAAATTTTATGTCCAGGACTGGAGGAATTATGGCATCTCTGCACGTTTTCATGCCCTGAGCATCTACATGATTTCTGAATGAATTCTAAAGAGATCGGAAACTCAAATGAGAGGGGAATGAGAGCTTTTCAGTGTGAGGGCTTGAGCATGCATGACCATGTGCATCTGGCATGAAAATAATTGAGTCTTTTCCTTCTGAAAAAGACAAAGAGGAGAGCATCCAAGGCCATGCCTTCAGGGAAATCAGCATATGCGCAGAGCTGCAACTATGGTATCTTGGGCATCTGCTGTATCCAGCAAGGAGCCAGCTTATTCTTTTGGAGCTGTCCGGTAATCTTTTTCTGACCAAAGCCTTTTGAGAGGAGGAGGATTTGGAAGGGCAAAAGATCACTCCATGCAGATTTGTTTTCTCAAAACTTGGATTTGACTTTTACCCACCATCTAAGATGTTCAAATATTTCTCTCACCTCCTGTAAGCAATGCACACACAAATAATAGTTTTGCTATTCCTTTTTTCAGTATTCCAGTTTATATGAGGATTGCAAAGCTCTTTATAAAGAAAGGCTGCTATCACCATGGGGAAAGGCTAGAATCTAGGATAGAAGCTGTTCTTTCAAGGACATGCAGCTTTAGTGTGTCAAGATCAAAACTTGATACCAAATTTCCAAGTTTTCTAACCCATTGTGTGTGCAACCTGTAACTGCATGCTGCTTTGAATGACAAATAAGCCAACACCAAACACCCCCTGGCAAACATTTTTAAATTCTGTTCATGGAAAAGGGGGTTAAACTGACCCGATTTTAATGTTATTATCCATGTTTTCACAGGTTTTAATTTTAATTTAAAATATTAGTGTGGCACAAAAAAAAAAAAAAAAAAGCTTTGTTTCTTTGCTATGAGAGAATCAAGTTTTTCTTGTGCACTTAAAGAGAGGCAAAGACAGTCCAAACCTGCAGAAACAAAGCCCTCAGAACCACATGCTTGAAACTTCTTACAAAAAAATTGTGCAGGCAGTCCAGTGTTTTTTGTCAAATATTCATGGTTCCAAGAGCTGCAAAAAATAACCAACAGCACAAAGGTCTGGGCTGAATCCACTGTTAGTTTTACGACTGTTTCCCAGAGTGCAAATTTTGACATGAAGGCAAACTAAAAATTCACTGCTTTTCTTGTCAAAGACACTTTGTTCTTTTCCTGCCACCCAAAAACTATATAACTCCTCTAGCTTTCACTTCATATGACTCTGAAAGCCTGTTCGAGGTAGTCCTGCATGCACTCCATGCTCTGCTCAGCAGTTTGCACTTCAGGAGCAATGGCAGAGATCCACCACAGCCACAGCTGAAGGGGAGCAGCCTGCTGCAGGCTTCTTGCTGCAGTCATGTTCCTGTGGCTAGATGGGGATTTAATTGATTTTAGTAGTGTTAGGATTTTTTAAGGTACCGTAGGAATGGGTAGTTTGGAATGAAGTTCTTATTACTCTTTTCTTCCACCACACTTTTATTTTCTTCTTAGTAGATATTAAAAAGCCATCCAGTGAGAAACACTACACCTGTATGCAGCAGATGCCTGAGTTTCCAGCACAGACTCAACAGCTCTCATCTGGATCTGCACTTCCATCTGTAAGACTGAATCCTACAGGGATAGTTTCCTTAGTGATATACAGTATTTATTTAACTAGAACTCAACAACAGGGAGCCTGCTGAAGCATGATTCTGAGTCTCAGCTGCATATGAGTATCCCCAGCAGAAAACTGGTCACAAACACTCACTCAATGCCCCAAGCAACTGCTCATAGCCCTTTTGCTGCTGCTACTCTCTTTGTCTATTTTTAACCTAAAATTTGTTACAGTAAAGGTTTTTCTCTTTGCTTCTTCAGAACAAACAGAAATATGTGGAAAGATTTTGGTGAAAAACTTTCTCATCCCAGATGTCAAAGTAAGGGGGAAAAGATCCATTGGTAAGGTGGAGAATAAAATAACAGGAAAGCAGAATTCTCTGGAGAAGCAGTGACAAACTTGCAGAATTTGTCGAACTTAGGAGTAAGCCCCCACAGACTGATCATTCTTCCTGCATCTGAAAGAGCTCCAGAGCCCAAACAAAATGCCTCCTAAACTACAGGGTATACTATACCCTATCACCAGAACAACTGGGTAGAAGGTCTGAGGCCTTGAAGAGCCCACACTTGTTTTCAGCCTGCATTAAGGCACACCTCTGTTTTTGCAATTCACCAAGCTGAATTCCCTTAGACTTATACCTTTATTTCATCATCCTTTTTCTGAGCAGTGACTGGAAACCACCTTTCTTCCTCTAAGTGTACATACAGAAGCAAACCAGCTTGTACTGGAAGGACAGGGAGCTCCATCCAAGAACACCCTGGCATCTGATGGCTCAAGCATTTTTTTACTGTCTTGGACAGAGGGATTCAGTTCTCTCCTCTGCCTGTGTAGGTGTGTGGTTTTTTCCCTGCCTTCAGCACGACTGCTCTGACGATCAGCCTAGAGCAAGCTACAGGGAACAAAGGATTCCCAAGTTCCGGCCAAGCAGTGGCTCCATTTGCATCCTCTGATGAACCTAGCTGGCATCAGCTTGCAGGAGCAAACCTTCTTCTCTGTAGAAGCAATTTCTTTACCAAGAAATTATCTCACCTTCTCTTTAGGGTACACAGTGAATTTCAAGTACTGGTATTAAAAGATGTTTCACTATCAATCTATGTCTGGGAATCATGGCCCAAGCTGCTAATCTATGCCCCAACTATCATTGTAGTGAAGTAGGTATAACTCTCTGTTGGTGCAAAACAGCTTCTGCAATGCTGGGGGGAAGGGGCAGGGGGAGGGGGCAAACTGAATCAACTGTCTATACTTCGTCTTCCCCTTTCTTTATAAAAAAAGCAGGATTTAATGCTCTACTGCACAAATCAGGCACTTCAGGTCTGCAAAGCTCTCCAGAACAGAAATTAATGATAACACTTTTCATCCTTACATATCAAAGTGTTCTGAGAAGGTGGGTGATTACATCATTTCCTCTATTTTAGCAACAGAGTAACTCTTAAATATATGTCTCTCTGATCTGTTGAAGGCTCGACATCAGGTAAATGGCAGAAGAGCTAAATCTCCTAATTCCTAGTCTGTGCTCTGCTGATTGACATTGTGAAAGCTGGGGGTGGGAGGCTAGAGAAGGGAGAAATGAGAAGAGCTGAGACTACATCTCAGGCATTTAAATCAAGAGTCTCCAAACAAGAAAATATACTCTGCCAGTGTGCCCACAAGTGCTAAATGGCAGCTGAGTGCTGTCAGGGAGCCTGCAAACATGGGCACAGTCGTCATTTATTGGCAATTAAAACCAGAAATGTAGTGTGCAAGTGAACTGCTTGCCACTTTGTAATGGAAGAGCACTTCGGAGTATTTATCACTTCTATGACCAAGAACACATGAATTTTTTAATAATTGCTCTATTCATATCCTCACCACAGCATACTGAACTCAGATGATTTAAAAGCCATTAATTAATCATTTATTACTGATTACACTTCACAATGGCAACCCAGATTGCTCCTCTGGTGGTGGTAGTAAACATGTCATGGCAGTCCCTCATTTCCCAATCAAGAGGCCAGCACATCAGCTGGCTTTAATAGCTCCTTACTCACCCAGAAGTGCTCATGTGCCCCTTTATTACAGCAGCAATGATGGAGCTCAGGGCAGCATAAGCTGATCCATGGTATAATATTGCTCCTCAGGATGTATCATATGGCTGTGAGACTCCCAGCCAAGGCTGGAGGGGGTCATTGGACAGGGCTGCTGGGAACCTTCTCCAGGACCATATGACAATGTGACTTCTTCCAGACTGGAGGGGAAGCATGATACTTTCATCTCTATCCTTCACTGGAGACATATGAAGAAGTCAATCCTCTACTCATGCTAAGGCTTTGTTCCAACGGCCATTTTGTTTCAAAATTTCCTGGACTATTTTCAACCACTAATCAGACCATTTCTGCTTGTTACTTAATTGTCTGTCCTACCAGTATGGGTCCACTTCTGGTCTACAAATTTCCTTTTAAGCCATCTGAAATAGCTTTCTTAGTCATCTTCTTACATTAACTCTTCAGATCTCCTGTGAAAACTTCTTTTCCCCTTTATTTTTACCTCCATCACTTGTCCCTCTTGCTCTGTTCTAGTCTTTATAAATTATTTACCACCCAACATCCTTCACACCACCATTTCTTGTAATTTATACTGTCTACTATATTGCATTATTTAACACTGAAAAGCATTTCAGGATCCAGCTTAAGATGTATCAGGCAAGATGTAATTAATTGTGTTGTGTTGTATAAAACTCTAACCAATAAAATGGAAAACTATTAATAACTTAATGTTGTTGTCTTGCTAATGTCTCAGTCTTTTGTGTTCATAGCAAGCTTGTAATGTTTATTCTACTGCAAAGGGGGCAGAAGCTTTTAAACTTGTTTGCCTCCTCTCAGGGAAATTGCTTTTTACTTTTCAGCTAACACCACATGCTTCTTAATGGAGTATTAATAATATCCATGTGATAAGCTGCTTCCGATAGACAGTGAAGTCCACTAAATATTTTCCAGCAAAGTCTTAATCCTAGATCATAAGTGCAGAAGGCAAGGCTGCAGCTGCTGGCAGTTTATTCAGCTTTCATCATAATGTCATATCAGACTAAATTATTGAAGATGACTGGCAATTTACATATCTCCCCTCTAAATCAACAAGCCAGAGTTCCCTTCACTGCATTACATCTCACTGCATTTATAAAACAAGACTAGCAATCCAACTTGTTTATATATTATATAGTGAGATGAGTGTAATATAAAGTTTTAGTTGACAGATGTGGAGGAACAGAAGCCTATTCCATGCAAAAATCAGAAAGACTAGGTCAGCACCTCTTTCCTATTGTCCACAGCCTCTTAACCCTTTTCATTTCAATAACCATAGGACTGGCAGTATGGGAATTTGCCCAACATTGTGTGATAAATTTTTTTGGGGTTATTCTGCCTTTACACCAGAATAAGAAAGAGGAGAATTAAGTTCATTACTTTATATTGAAGGGAGCAAACAAGATATATAAATCCAGACTAGTTTCTATCTTATTTTAACAACTTATTTTTATATTAATTGTACTATGAAATTCACACTGGTTATGTTTTAAATGCACAAACTCCTTCTGAAGCTAGATCAGGTATCTTCTGTGCTATGGCTATGAAAGTTGAGTGTCACTAACTTCTGTTTTACGTTCATGTTGCAAAATGATTCATTAAAGACCAGGATAAAAAACCAAATGTATTATTCAGAACTGAGTAATAGCCTTCACCAGACACAATGACAGCTGGATAGGGTACATGGGTTTTTTTACATGTCATGCAAACAATTGATACAACTCCATGTCTTCAGTAAAAATCCTTACTGAGAGGACAATAACAGAATTTCAAACTCAACTTCTTAATGAGGACATCTATTTGCAGTATCTATACCCCTACTTAGGTATCCCCATTAAGTGGTTCCATTTTTCAGAAAAGCTTGTCACACTGGATCTGATTTTGTCTCATAGCTTTTGAAATCAGACTGCTTCTGACATGCCTAGAAGAGATGTTGTACAGTTTTATTCAACTATTCACTGTTTTCATTAGGAGCAGCTCACATCAATATTTTTTAATAACTTACTCTTAAAATGAAAATCTAACCAACCTAGTCTGAAAATCTCACCATTTCTATGTGACTGATTATTGGGAATATAAGCACAGTTTTTAGTCTCTCTGAGAGAGAGACTATAGACACTTTGAGTCTATAGTAATACTCATTCCACAGGGAAGATATGATATTTGATTCCTTAATGATATCATACATCTGGGTTTGCATGTTTTGAAATGCAGTGAATTCCATTTCATTGATAATATGTTAGCCTTGTGTTTACTATCTCAGTTGTGTGTCAGCTTGGTTAGCTACATTCAGTTAACATACGAAAGACTACTTTCTATAATAAAAGCACACCACCTAATAACCTTAATGTTACTGTTGTTTTGTTTGTTTTTTTTTTTTGCTAAAGCCAAGCATCATAAAGTGTAATTAACTGATCAGTACCTTATCCAGGAAGAATCTTGTAAAAAAACATTGCAAATGCATTAAAATGTTTCAAATGTATTTAAATGTATTTATTCAGGGCAGGTAAGTCTGCACTGGAGAAGGGAGCTACAACAAAAAGGCCAACAAAAAGTGCTTTTTGGGGGCTTTCTGAAGACAAGAAAAGCCTCTAGCCTGTGCTGGGGGTCGGTGAGTTGGTGGGCGGGCTGCTGAGAAGTGCCTGGGAGGAGCCAGCATCACCCACTGTTAATCAGGCTACAAGAAGCCTCCAGGAGGGCTGCGACTAGTCACACACAGCACAGGGTGAGAAAATCGTGCTTGTGTGTGCCTGAGTGGTGCTGCAGCTGCTTGCAGCTCGTTAGGCAGCGTGCTGGGCCTCTACTGGCTCACAAGGTAAGTTCACTAGACATAGTGACCAGCTCCTGTGTGTAAAACTGCACAGACTAGGGGGATACCACAAACGGTGAGGCACCTGCGGGCTCTGTGGCTGTGGCTCTGTGAGCTGTCTCATTCACTGGAACGCAGTTAACTTGGTGCACAGAAGAAGATCAACCATGATCTCCACCCAGCAGAAGGTCATCCATTCAACAGTTCCCAGAGTGGACACGGGAACCCAGACGGAGTTACACCACAAACATGTAGCAACCCAGGCCACAGGCTGCAGGGAATGCCAGAGCCTCTCCCTGGCAGCAAGGGGTGATGATGAGAACTGCTGTGTGCGCTGCGAGCAGATGGAGGATCTCCTCTGCCAAACCGCAGAACTGCAATAGGCAGTTGATAGGTTGAGGAGTATCAGGGAGGCTGATCAGGAGATTGACTGGTGGAGCCAGGCTCTGCCCTCCCGAAACAGAAACAGGGGCACCCCTCCGGTAGCACCCAGGAACAGAGGACTCCTGCATCCTGCTTGCATAAGACCAGAGGCAGTAACCAGGGTGAGAGGAGTGAGTGGAGGGTAGTTCAAGGACGAGGCAGCAGAGGACCTCCTACCTTGTCCAACTCACCCCCCCAGGTGCCACTAACCAGCTGGCATGCGGCTTTGGCTGGGAAAGACCAGATATCACTCCAGAACAGATATGAGGCTCTAGCTGAAAGGGACCAGTCAAATGAAGATGTTGGTGTTGAACTATCTACACCAAAGGTATGTCCAAAGTCAAAAAGGTCAACTGCTCAAACCATAACATCATCCAATAAGAAAAAAAGAAGGGTTGTAGTCCTGGGGGACTCACTTTTGAGGGGAACAGAGGGTCCAATATGTCGGGTTGACCCTTCCCACAAAGAAGTGTGTTGTCTCCCTGGAGCCCAGATTAAGGACATCACTAGGAAACTTCCCAGTTTAGTGAGGTACTCAGACCCTTTACTAATTTTCCATATAGGAGGTGATCAAGTTGAAAACAGTAGTTTGAGAAGGATGAAGAGAGACTTTAAAGCTCTGGGACAGATGGTGGGAGGATGTGGAGCTCAGGTTATATTCTCTTTTCTTCCAGTTTCAGGTAGAGACTCAATAATTGTCAGGCGCATACAGTCAATTTATGGCTTCGTAACTGGTGTCACCATAACAATTTTGGGTTCTTTGACAATGGGATGGCTTATACAGCACCAGACTTGCTGGCATCTCACGTGGAGCACCTTTCAAAAAGAGGGAGTAGAGTCTTTGCACAGGAGATTTCAGGGCTGATTGATAGGGCTTTAAACTAGATATGAAGGGGAGATAACTGTACCAGCTAGGAACAAGCCCAAGGGAAGCTTGCCAAGGCTAAAAGGCTGGTTGACTAGTGTAGACTCTTGCTCATCCACTTTATTCGAGACAAAAGCTAGAAATTTAGAAATCGTGGAAGCACCTGAGAGGGGGTTGGAAGGAAAGGGGGCACACACTCACAAAAATATATTGGTATCATTAACTCTTCTGAAGTGCATTTATGCCAGTGCATACAGTGTGAGCAACAAACAGGGAAAGCTTGAAACCATGATGCATGAAGAAAACTATGACATAGTGGCTATCACAGAAACATGGTGGGATGCCACACATGACTGGAGTGCCACAACTGAAGGCTACAAGCTCTTCAGGAGGGACAGACAGGGAAGGAGGGGTGGTGGAGTGGCCCTATATGTTAGAGAATATCATGAGACCTCAGAAATCAAAACAGCAATGACGAGGTTGAGTCTGTTTGGATTAGGTTAAGGGCTAATCAAGCTGATATAGTTGTGGGAGTCTGCTATAGACCCACCAATCAAAGTAGTGAGATGGATGAAGCTTTCTATAAGCAGCTGAGAGAAATCTCGCAGTCACTTGCTGTTGTGCTTGTGGGGGACTTTAACCTCCCAGATATCTGCTGGGAATACAACACAGCAGAGAGGGAACAATCCAAGAGGTTTCTGGAATGTGTGGAGGACAACTTTTTCATGCAGCTGATAAATGAGCCAACCAGGGAAGGTGCCCACCTGGACCTGCTCCCTGTGAACAGGGAAGAACTTGTGGGGGAAGTAAAGGTTGGAGGCGATTTAGGGCATAGTGATCACGAGATGATTGAGTTTTCTATCCTTAGGAAAACAAGGAGAGGGGTTAGTAAAACTGCCCCCTTAGACTTCCGGGGGGCAAACTTTGACCTATTCAGGAGACTGATTGACAAAGTCTCTTGGGAGGATGTACTGAAGGATATAGGAATCCAGCAAGGCTGGACTTACTTCAAGAAAGAAGTCTTTAAGGCGCAGGAGCAGGCTGTCCCTAACTGCTGAAAAACAGGCACGCAAGGGAAAGAGACCAGCCTGACTAAATAGGGACCTTTGGCTGACCTCAAGAACAAAAGGAGAGTCTATGACTGTTGGAAGAGAGGACAGGTCTCTCATGCAGACTATAAAGATTTAGTGAAGCAATGGAGGGAGAAGATTAGGAGGGCCAAAGCGCAGCTAGAGCTCAACCTAGCTACGGCTGTGAAGGAT
>JAAGNO010003741.1:2705-28290 GCA_033439905.1 Ceryle rudis | reverse complement strand
GGGTTACCTTTTTCATCCGTGCAGTCAGAAAAAAAAACAAAAACCAAACAACCAACCCCCCCCCCCCCACAATACCAAACAACCCCAAAAAACCAAAAAAAAAACACACAACAGAAAGCAAAAGAAAAAAAAAGAAAATAGTGGGTATTTTTATATTTATATTCATAACCTTCCCTGTAACTGCATAATAGAAGCTTTCTAAAAAGAAGTGTTACTGGATGCATTCTAATAATGTTCAACCATCACTGTTGCCTATATATTGCATAATAAACATTGTGGTACTCTTTCGTTGCAATATATTTCTTGTCAAGTAGAAGAAATCATATGGCAAGCCATTTAACTCTTTGCTGATTAGTGCTGAGTCAAGGAACTTCTTCAGAAACCACTTGCATTCCTGCCACTGCATTTTCTAAGCCCAGAAAGTTGTGATTCTCAGTTGGATTTCTCTGCCTGGATACTGGAAACATTCCCAAAGGTTTTTCATCTTTATTCTTCTGAACTTTATAATAAGAAATAAGAGGTAAAAAAAGCAGGAGGAAGAGAAGTGGTCCAGAAATTTTTTCCATAGTTAAGGAGGTCATAAAGGGGTGGACTCCAGCAAATTGCCTCTCTATCCCTGGATAATCAAGAAAAAAATGAGCAAATGTCC
Source organism: Ceryle rudis (assembly GCA_033439905.1). Classification (NCBI taxonomy): domain Eukaryota; kingdom Metazoa; phylum Chordata; class Aves; order Coraciiformes; family Cerylidae; genus Ceryle; species Ceryle rudis. The sequence goes on along the minus strand of JAAGNO010003741.1, from coordinate 27,641 downwards.
TTGCAGTGCTTCTATGGAGGTCAAGAACAAGGTGTGAAGAACACAAGTCTCTCAGGAGCCGAGTGAGGAAGGAATGACAAGCCCATTTACTGGTGGGAAGAGTCATAGAGTCTGAAGACCTAAAGCCTCGTCCCTCCACCTCTTCAAAGCTAAGATTTCCGTGATTGGCTTCCTTGTCACCTAATGGATCAGGATTAACCACAGCAACAAGGCCAGAAAATAGGTTCATATGGGCAAAATTTGAACAGATAATTTTAAAATTAAAAGAAGCTCATGGATGCGGGGATGAGATGAAAACCAGAGCAACTGCAGTGAATGAAGATTTTTCAAGTCAGCATTTTGCCTGGACAGAGGAGATGGATGGTACCTGCTGAACAGTCCATTCCCTCCACTCCCAGGAGAAAATGGAATGAAAAATTTCAGCACAGGTGGGAGGCATTAGGCAGTCTCCCTGCGTCTCTGAGGGTATCAGCTTCAAATTTGATCCCTTCTGTTCCATATCTAAAAAGATACATATTTAAATGATTTGAGAGATTAAGGGAGACATTTTATTACAGATTTTACTTCTTAAGAAGTCCTTGCCCATCGACCCAACCGGCTACAAAGCTTGAAATACCTGGTAGGTCTCATTGTAAAAAGTGACAAGAGAAAATCACTTAGGTCAGCTACTGGCCATTCAAACACTTTGAATCAGAAACTAATGCAAAATGTCCACAGAAGATAAATGTCGCCCAGCCGTTGCACTGATCAATTCAGAACATGAGCAAAAGATCTGTCGAGTCATCTTAGAGAAAAGTAATCCATCAGTGAAGAGGAAGGAGGAAAAAAAAGTGTGCGAAACATTTAAAAAATGATGAATATTGAACTAAATTAGTGAGCTGAGAAAAAAACTACCACCCACAGGAAGAGGAGGGCAGGAGCTTCAGTCAGGGGTGTTGAAGGGTCTTCATTCTGATTACATTAGCCAAGAAAAGGTCAAATGAAGAGTAGAGTTACCGGCTTCTGTTTAATTGCATATTTTGTTAGTGTCATGATGGGAGGAGAGTGAGCCTTGCTCCCAGTCCCAGGGCTGAGCTGCAGGACAAACAGGTGCTAGGGACCAAGGTCCCACCTGAGGGGTTGTTTTTCACACCCTGACCCCTTGTGCAGAGCTCCTTCCAAAACCAAAGTGCAAAGAGGGGGATCCCTCACCTTGGCTCTAGCCACCTCCAAGGAACTGCATTTTTTCAAGTCCCACTTGTACAAAAGGAGCTCTAAGGACTCAGCATCTTGCAGGACTGGACAGTATCCCACACAAGCTTCATAATTAGTCCATCTACTATGCCTTAAATGTCTCCATGATAAATCAGAAGGCCATTTCATAACAGGGAATGAGTACTCATTTACAGTGGGCCAGATTCATCCCTGGTGTAATTCAGCAGGCTTCAGCACAGCTACAGGAGGCTTGCACTTGACACCAGAGACACACTCCTCTTCTCCAATCCAGAGTGAGTCATGGTTCCCTTAATGGGGAAGGATCTATTTTTCTTCTTAACTACTCCAAACAGCACTCTATAAACTGGAAATATTATTTAGTTGTGGTTGTGGTTTTATACTGGGAAGGAAATGAATGATGAATTGTAACTCCATTTACTGCACTCTATATAACTGCTCTGACTCTGAGGATTGTTTGAAAAGAAAAATTAAGCTTTCAAAATCAAATTAAAAGGTCAATAAAATAGAAATATAAACTGATGACAACAAATAATTTTATCCCTACTGATGAAATGTAGTATAGAGTATGACATGTCATGATAGTCATTGGTCGGCATATCTTGCTAAAGAGAGAAATAAATATTGATGATACAGATACAGAAAAGGCAGGTGCAGTTTATAGTATAATTTTTCCATCTGTCTGTGGAAGAAGGGGAGGAGTGAAGTTTTGCAAGTGGGTTTAACTCATTAAGAAATGAGGAGGAATTTCCAGGCTGTATGTCTACTGATGGACAGGGAAATATGCTGAGTGTACGAAAAGCTGTCAGGATTGAACTGTTTCATTATTTGAAGCAATAGTGTATCTGAATTATTTTGAGGGTATCCAGAACTTTTGGGCAGGTGTTCTCCTGTAACTGAAGTGAATTTGGAATAAGAATTAAAAACTGAGGGCAGGGAAAAAAATAACCTTCAGAAACAGAAAGCTGCTTCCCTGAGTTTTTGTTCTAAGAGTTAGCCAAATGTGTGATGCATGCAGACACATTTGGAAGTACTCCTACCACTTTAATTTCAGCAATTTGTTCTAATGCATTTAGACTTAGATTTTTTTGGCTGGCTAATAGCAGGCAAAGCCTTCAGTTTATCATACATTTCCACAACGTCGGTGTCTGAGGAGCTGCCATCTGTCAAATCAATTTAAAGATCAGAGCCCTGTTTCATAATGCCAGATGTGTGTTCATCATTCATATCACTGATGTCATATGGGTTGCAGAAGTGACTACAACATGTTTGTAATAGCAGAAGTCCTTCTTTCATTGACTGAAGAACAGTATTCAAAATATCACTGAAGGATTCAACCCTGAAATTAGAGGATGCACACACTCATTTTACCTTCTGATTCATCCATTTATTGATAGTTCTCTTTTTGTCTGGCTGGAAAAGATGGAAAAATTTGGGCATCTGTTTCCCCAACCAAATCAACAAACTATGCAAAGCTTTTCCCAGTATAATAGCCCCTTTATAGTAATCTCTATAAAAAGGCATCCAGGGCAGATAAGTCAACAAGCAGGCTTTGAAACACGTGACTGTCAAATATCCCTGGTTAACTAGATGCCAAACAGACAGCACAAAGAGATTTAAATCTATGTAAGAGAACTGCTGACGATATTGCATCCTTACTGATAGACAGGACCACCTTAGAAACTCACTCCTGTAATGTTGGGCTGGGCAGCAAACCACCAGAGATGTCTTTTTCACCCTTCAATGTGTAGAATGTAATGAATAATGAAGTCATTTTTTCTCACACTAGGACTGACAGGACTAGGAGGAGAGCACTGAATTAATCTGAAGAAAAATCATCTTTCATATCAAAACTAAGCAGAGGCTCTAGCAGCTGTAGCATATCAGAGTCTAAATATGAAATGATTGCTGTGGCCATACTAATCTGCATTTTGCATTTATGCATTGTATGAGATCTTCTATAGCATCAGAAAATGAGTTTTAGGTCACTGCCCAGCAGCCAGCAGCCCCCATTTCAATGAAGTTATATCCGGTAAGCTGCAACCTCAGTGAGGCTGTGCTACTTCAGAGAAAGCTTCAAAGAAAATGGGCCAGTACACAGCATGATTTGATTGAAATTCACGAAATTATTCATTAATTGATATCAGAGCACAGTGAGAATATAACTCAGGGCATTTGCTCTAAAGCAAATGACTATGAAATATGCAGCAGGGCAGCAGTGAACCGTCGTGGGCACAGCGCCCACTCGGGAGCAAACTTGCTGATGAGTTCCTCTTTTGGTGGTGAGGAGAAATGTCATGACAAGGCAGTGGCTGGATGGCTCATTCCTGAAGATGAGATTTTTAAAGCAAAAGAGGCATGCTTGGGCTACATCTTCCCCACTGCTATCAGGGAAGTATAGGGCAGTCTAGATCCAGCTGGTGCAAGTCCTCTGGCTCCCTCTTATTAAAAATCACATGCAAACCAAAATCTTCTGTAGTATTGTCTGCTAATGGCCAGAAACACTGCCTCTTTTGACAACATGACTTGACTTTTCTGATTCGTGTCTTTTTTTCCATTAGTAAATCTGGGTGCAATATAGTATTTTTGTGCAACGAGTTCTGGGAAATATTCTTACCCCAGTATTTTGCTAAGCATGGGATTCCAGTAATGATCTGTTGCAGGAAGTTTCAGTGACAGTGTTCAATGAGGTGTTTTCAGACCCCGTCTGAAACTTTCTGCTTATTCAGTATGCTAACTAGTTCAGTATACTTTATACTCGAAGGACAGTTGGCAGTATCTGGGAATACTTGCTTTCCACAAGCATACCACTTGCCTTCAACTTTTTTCAGTTTTGTGTTGTTTTGGTTTTTTTGTTTGTTTGTTTTGTTTTTTTCCACTCTACTTACAAGTTTGTTGCTTTTGAGAGGAACATTAGTAGAGAACTTCTCTAAACCTCTGTCCTAGTGAGAAGGCCTGCCATAACAGACCTGAAATTGAGCGACCAGGAGATGACAAATAACTATTCTGCCATAAATGGAGCAAATATCAGCAATCTCCAGGGTAATACAGACCAGAGGAAACTTCTGATGTGCTCTGGAAATGAATGAGTGATGTTGCTATTGAGCACCAGTAAGGTCTTTGGCGTGAATTGCAAGAAATTAAGTGCAGCAGAGAGATCTTGAAAAAGTCTCTTGAGCAGAGACAGGCAATCCTGTTACTTCCCAGAGCACCACTCCTCCCTGCAGAAATAAACAGTGAAGAAGAGTAAATTTAGAAAACAGCAGTATCTTCTAGCAACAAAAAGGGATGGGAGAGAGGGGAGGGGGAGAGAAAGAGAGTTGTGCTTAAAACAGAAGGCAGCACTCTTATAAAATTTTTCTAGGATAGTTATATATTTATCCCATGGTTTTCCTTGAGGTGCTGCGATGCATTAAATACCAGAGATATGTTGTCCACATTTGTTATCTAACATTTTCCTCTATGGCTTATTCAATGATGTATATGTATCAAATGCACTATTTAAGATGTTCAGTAGTGGGAGAATACTGGGGCAATACAGGCTGTGTATGAATAATGCTCCAGATACAAGAAGATTGGTTAATAGCAGGAAACCAGCTCGGGCTTGTTAAAAATTCCACTGGGAAGAACAGTCAAATTTCTATTAATTTCCAAGGGCTTGAGACCAGGTGAAGAAGATGCAAGGAGCTGTAGCCAGCAGATAGCATCTGCTTGGAGGTAGACAAAGCCAACACTGGTGCTCACTGCAGCAAACCACTGAACCGTAGTGTTTAATTTAGGAAGCTATCTGAAGATACATGTTCATAACTTTGGAAGAAATTTTCATACCTTAGAGCTGTTTTTTAATTACCTATGTGAGGTCTCACTACTATCTTTAAATATCCAAAGTGTATGTTTCTTGGATGTGTTTTTCTCTGTCCTTTCCTCTGCAATGGTATTTTGCAAAAACACGTAAGTAATTAGGACTGGAAATCCACTGCACTTATCTCAAATGAGGGTAGCCTTTTCAAATTGACGAGAAGCATTTACCCTGAACTTATTCCACTGGGGTCAGTTTGATAACAGGCTGCTGTCAGTGGAAGTGGAATCATGCCAGTCATGGGAACTTAAAAAAAAATCCTGCCTTGAATAAACACCGAGTTGTTGAGAGCAATCTTTCAGATATGTGATATTGGAGTGCTTATTGTGGTGATTTCTAATGAATTTGGAAAGATTTTAAGTTCTTCTTAAAGCTGAACAGGTAGATTCTTCAAGGGAAACAGAGGAGAAATGCCCAGCATCATGTTTTGCTTAAAAGAATACAGACTGCAGAGTCTAGAAGAATTTCTCAGAGACCATAAGACCACTGTTAATGAATTCTCAGAATTGCCATCATTGTGTGGCATGTGAAGTTTTGTTTTGTTCTGCTATTCATCCTTTCCTTGTCTTTAGATTTTGAGTGGGTTGCTGATGATAGACTTCATTTCAGTGTAATATTTTGGGGTGAAGGTTTGGCATGTAACCTGATGAGAACCCTTGCAAGACTGCTTTTCTGGGATTTCTTTTAGTTCTATAACTGCTTTTACTCTCCCATAGGTGCAACCTCAAAGACGTACTGATTATCTGATCAGCCCAAAGAAAATTAGAAATGTGACGCTTGTTTAGGATGTACCTCCCAAGGAAATTTCTCTAACAGTTGCACTTTACACTTTTCGATGGCTTCCTGCAACAAAGAAAGGGTAACACCAGTTCTCTCAGTTTAAGCTATTAAGTTATTTTTCTTTTTTTCCCTCATGCTATGAAATAAAATTGCAACCTTTATAATGTAGCATATGATAGCAAAATAATGGACATAAATGACAGCTTTATCTTCAGAGACAATGAATTTAATGGGACGCTACAAGAAAAAGAAGCCGTGCTTTGGTTCCCAAGGCAATCAGCAAAATTTCTATCAGACAGAAATGTTAGGTTATCCACAGCACAATCAAGGACTGCAAGAGATTTATTACCTCAGAAGAACTTGTTAATAATAATACTGGTTAATAAAATATCTACTTTTTTTTAATGTACTGATCACCTTGAGGGTATAGATCAACGTTTTTCAATTTATGTAATAATATAAAGGGAAATTTTCATGAGGGCTACTTCAACATTTAGAACAAAATTATCTTTGCATCAGAAATTAATTATTTCATTTCAATATAATATTTTGTTAAAAGGTATTTGTCTTAAATCTAATGTTCCAGTTTTAAATAAAAAACAATCACCCATGTGCCAAAAAAATTCCTATTTTGAATGAAATGCAAAAGTCTTAAGCTGAAAAATACGGATTTGAAAATCCTGACTTTTAAGAGATGTTGCTTGAATGTTTTATGTCTCTGTTCTACTTGTAGGCTGAGTTTGGCAGCCAGATGAATTGGGTCACAGCAAATGGTGGCTGCTAATACTCATGCTGGACTAGAGCATCAGGGCTAGAGTTGGTAACGACCATGAGAATTGCACTTTAGCTAGGCAACCTTGTCAGTAGAGCAGATCTGGCGCATGGACCCTATATGAGTCTTCCCAACCTAAAAGAAGTGATTTCTATATGAAATGTGTTGTCTGAAATTTTGTACTTCCTAATAAAAAGTTCAAGATTGTAATTTGTTTTACAAAAAGGCAAACTTCTTCAGAAAAACAAGCTACTTTCAGTGTACTTGTCTTTCTACACACTCAAAGCATTCTGAATTATTCAATGTTTTGCATGTTAATCTTTTGTATGAACCATTGCAGGTGCTCTTTGAGTGCTGAAGAAACCACTACACAGAATTACTTTCAATGATAATCTGTGCAATAAACCCAAGAAATTTGCAATTTCTCAGGAAAAATAAGTTATTTTGCATGTTTAGCATTTGGCATCTCATTAAATTGGGACAGATTTTGTACTGCTAGTTGCATTTTCAGTCAGTCTGTCAGAACAAGTGCTGTGACCGATTCACGATCTGCCATGTGCAATTGCATACAAAGCTGTTTCAGATTCTGACCATCTATACTCTTCCTGTTGTGTCTTGTTAGGGAGGAGCTTTGAAATGCATCCCCATCGAATGCAATTGTACCAACAACATTCTATGTAAATAGTTATAGTTTTATACAGAGAAAATACAAGCAATTTACATTGTGGAATATCTGTGTTATTTTTCCTTTAAATGATTATGCACTGAGGGAAACATCCATCTTATTCTGATACAGGTATTGCAATTACTGACATCTCCTACTACTGCAGCAACTTAAACACACAAAAATTCTGCTTTATTAGAGGCGTATCAATTGCATGAGAGAGATACGCCCAGAGTAACACCAGGCTGTGACTCGGGGATAAAAACCATGTAGCATTTCCTTTCTGTGCATGTGCATGATGAGCAAGCCTTCGGGTTGTCAGAAATGTAACTCTGCACTACAAAAGTGAAAACTGCACGGAGGTAGTAGTTGCCCAGCAGAAAATATTGATTCATTAGAATGTATGTTAAAAAGTAATCAGAGTATACTGTGTTGTTTATCTCAAAGCCTTTTATTTCAAGCTTAACTTCGATATTATTTAGTATCATATTAAAGCAGCCAACATAGAACTGAAGAAAACCTTTTCTCCAGTTAATCAATGTCCTTCTACATTACTCAAAAACATACTTCTGTTGAGGCCACAGGCAAGAGAACACTTGCTCTGAGCCAAGACAGACTCCTGTGTCAGCAGTATGATGACTTCCACGCTGAGAAGTCCCCACTGAGATTTCCATGCTGTGTTACCTGGTGCTTGAGGCTCTTCAGAGGACACCAGTAGTGCTTCCCAAATTGATTTTCAATGTGGCTTTCTTCACAAAAAGGTGCCACAACCATGGAAACGTGCACATTAACCAGAGTCTGGAGCAATTTTCCTCCCTGCCAGTTACTAGGATGCATCCCACACAGCTATGGTATACTCTTGACAGCTTTAGCATCAGATGAAAAATTCTTATGGTGTTCTTGAAATTTATAGTTAGGGGCATTTGTATACTTCCAGATTTGTTTTCTTCGGGCATGTTATACAGACTGTATATCATCTCCAGTACTAGCTGTTACTTATGTTTGCAAATTGAGCTTCATAAACAACAATACAGAAAAAAACCAGAGAAAATTTTTAGCACACAGGGAATATAAAATATGCAGAAACTTTCAGAAGACACAGTAGACTAAAAATATTGAATTTCAGGCACTTTATAGAGACACCAATCTTTTCTACACATGCATATCGACTTATAATTATGACTTGGGGGACATTTCAGTAATCTAGAAGTATCTAGTTTTTTACTACTCACAGACTGTGCACAGTTTAGTAATATAAAACCCTTCCACATTTCCTTATAAAATGTTCCAATTTGAATGCCATCCATGTATATGCGGGGGAAAACTGCATTGGAGATGAACAGTACTTTATTCCAGAGTAAGTTTTCCTAATGTTGTCTCACTATTCTTGTTCCTCACAGAAAAATTCAGGCTACCTTTAATATGAAATTGCTTAAAAATAACACTGGCTTCAGGTGGAGATTTCTTTTCATAATAAAAAAGCACCTCAAGTTTGTGTGGGCTGAGCAGAATCAACAGGTGAACTCTTACTGAAGGTTACTCACAATATTGTCTAAATATTTGGGTTCTTACTGATTTTCTTGAATAAAACCTATATTTTTATTGTTTATTTGCTAGAATATATAGTACATGGTGCTGCTCACCTAAAATACACCATTCTCAAGTATTCTCTGTGATCTGCTCTAGTTTTGTCCTGCTCCGGCAAGGGGGTTGGACTCAATGTTCTGTGGAGGTCCCTTCCAACCCCTAACATTCTGTGAATCTGTGAATCTGTGATTTTGTGATTTGGGCCTCCCAGCAACAGAGATGGGAATTCTTTGGTTGCTGGCCTCACTCTCACTTTCCTTAAAAGGATCCTGCATCGATCCATGTGTCCGGCAGGAAGGACACAGCTGCCTACCAGCTTCCCCAGCAGAAGCTCCTGTAAAACCCTCAAAGTGTTCTAGATAACTCACTACCCTTTCCTCTCCACCCAAATAGATCTCACCCATCTAAAATAGGGTCCGCTCCCAACTCTCCTTCCCTGAGTTTTTCTGACATCCACATTCCCAGAAATACAATAAAATTAATCCAGTGGCCTCATGGTAACCATGTAATTAAAATGAAGCAATCAATGTGCATCAAACTGGTCAAGCCACAATAAAAAAACCCTAGCTGCCAATAGGGGAACATTTCTTCCAAACCACCTTTGGCATCTTAATACACTTACTCAGAACAACCTCCAAAACCGCTTCTAAAGATGAGGTTGAGAATTGAAATTCATAAAGTCACTTGATATTGAGGAGCACGCTCTCAGTAGATGTGACTTTTATGATTAGATTCTCCTCCTACTCACCACAATCGACTCTTGTTCCCCAGGCTATAAACTACCTGTCTCTTCCCCCTAGGTGACAAGCAGCTTCATTTAACTTTAACTGTCTCTCACTTTCCTCCCTCTTTACCATCCTTTCTTCTCCACAGCTACCAAATACCTTTTCTTTAAACAAAGGCCTAATTGATAACATATCTAATTAGCATTAGAGAGTTTGTTCTCGTCTTGTATTTAGCTCTGAAAATTAATGCTTCTATTTCAGACCTGAATAAGGGCTTGCATACCTAAAAGTTTGTCTAATATTTCCAGCAATACCAGCTGATCCAACAAAGGGTACCACCTCTACCTGTAAACTTTTTCTGGCCTACGCACACACTCATGGCTGTGTATTTCCATCATCCCACCTACTGGGACTTCAGGAGGACACTAGGCAAACCTCAGCTGATCTCCCTGAACTGCTGGTGTTAAAAATTGGAGAAAGAAAGAGAAGTCAAGTAGGGTCTACACTAATACATCTGCACCAAACCTCCTCAGCCAGTGGAAAGGTTATCTGTGTTGTGAGGGTGGGATTTGATAGGAGCGCTCTGCATTGCTGCAATCTGTAGCTCTGAATGAGGTTCCTGCCCAGATGCCCTGGGGAATTAATTTTTCTCTTACCCATTCCTCACCCCGCTGTCTGTTCTTTGGGAGGTGCAGGATGGTAACAACTCCTTTACATTATCCTAGAAATCATGGATTATTTATGCTAGATTAGCACAGATAGTTGTTTAAATGAATATGGATATTTGCTGGCTCAGAGGAGTATTGCAATATGCTATTCTTTTCAGCTCAGAGAATTAACATCTGGAGGCTTTCAGTGTCATTCGGCATTAGCTCTCATAGCAGAACTCACGTCACGCAGATATTATTTATATTGTTTATTTTCTACTGTGGTATGATCACTCTCTCAAATGAGGTTTACACCAAGTGCTTTTTTTAAAAATCATGTTCCAGCAAAACACTCTGTTTTTGTTTTGGGAAAAGAATGCCAAAATCCAGGGAAAATAATACTGAGATGTTTTTATTAGAGAAGCCAACCAGATCCATCTCAGCTCTGCCTCTAGCTCATTAGCTTCTTATCACAAAAAAAACCAGGGTCTGCCCTGATCTTGGATCAGCTCATCTGTGCTATTGATCTCCTTAGACCCAATGACTTTCCAGTCAGATACTGATGCTATGGTATCAGCTCCTCTTGCTTGTACCATGTGTTCGTGGACCCTGGGTCTCCCTGCTGCAAACATCAGTGTTGCTACCACCCATTTTTGACCTACTGTGAAAGAATGAAGGGAGACTTGTGGGTCAGACTTCCTGCCCCATGGCTGGTAGTTCTTCAGAGATGGTGGCAGACTGTATTTTTCATTACCAGAAGAGTAAGGATTCACAAAGTACTATGAGCTGCCAGATGCTGCAACTGTTCCATACCGCTCTTCCGAGACACTAAATTTCATTTAGATGTTACCCTACTGTACTCACAAAGGACAGGCAACAAATACCCCTTGATGAGGCAATACATTTGTTTGGTTTTACTACAAAGCCATAAAATTTATCAAAAGTAACACCATGCCCTTTAGGTTTGTCTCAGCACTTCTCTGCGTGTTGCAGCACCTTTGCAGAAGACAGTAATCATGATTGCTGTTCCCCACCAAATCAGTGGTAGGTCATCAACTCCTGCTTGAAGATTAGCCTTACATACTCTGGGTTGCATTATGTTTCAGCATAGAGCAGTTAGATACACTCAAATCATGCATAACAGAGACTGTTCTGTTAAAATAAAAGCCAATTTAGCATCTTTTTTTTGTGGAGATCTGCATCTTGGAAACTTGTAAGTCTGCTCCCTGATCCTCTAAAGACATCCTCATTAAGATCTACATTATTGGGCAAGCCCTTTGATGCTGCCTGTGAGGAGGTGGTCCCTCAACCTGAGCTCAGAAATTACTTTAAATTTGATCTCGCTTCATAGTCTCCATTTGTGAAATGAACAACTCAAAAAGACCAAAGAGAGATGCAGGTCTGTGCCAAGCCATCACAACTCACTGGGGTGGCATCCGAGCTGGCAGAGGAACAGTTATTTTCCTGTAGTACTTTTATTCATTGCCAGAGGAGGGACAAATGCAAGGGAGTGACAAGGATAGGACTGTTGATCACCAAGAGCCCTCACACCTGGTGGTAGGACTGTGTGCTGCACTCTCAGTGGAACAGAAAACTATAAAGATTAGCCATAACTGCAAAACAGATGAAAGTAAAATTAACCCTTTTTTTCCCCCCTAAAATTATATGTGATGGTTACATCATAGATTGTGTCATACTGGGACTAAAGCTGAATGGTGCAGTGCTTTAAAGCATGAGGCAAGGTTTTACTCCGGTACTGTGCTCCTGTGGCACAGCGTCACAGTGTTTTGGTGAAGAAACGTCACCTGAGTATAATCTACTGATGATATTCATATCAGCAATATGAACATAGGACCTAATTATTGATTGCCTTTTGCTTTAGGATCCTGCAAAGAATTGTAGCATTCTATATTGTACTGTGCAATCAAATTTGAGGAAATCTTATAATTTTTTATTAAATCACAAGTCAAGATTCTGCTCCCTTTGTTCATGTAAAATCTTTGCTGATTTCAGTGGGGTAAGTCTATTTTAAAATTAAAAGACCTTTCTTATTCAGTAGGACTGTCCAGAGTTGCAAATAAACATTTTCTTTCCAAGGCTTCCATAATTTTTTTCCCAAAGGTATAAAGATTAGCTGCATGTATTAAATGTGTTTACAAGATGCATGTACTAAAGAGTATGGAACACTGGGATGTACAAGGTCTGGAAAATACAAGGTAAAGGATGAGGAAGCTGTCATAACACCTATATATTTACACTGCTCTGAGCTGATACCTAATAATTGAGATTTGGGGCAACCTAATAAAATGACAGCTTTCATATGCAATTTTGACAGCATTCACAAGAAGTTTGTCAGGGCCCTGAGTATGCCAACAGACTTCATAGCCATTTCTCTTTGTAATTTCTCTCTGCAGCCTCTTCCACCCCACACATCTAAGGGTTTAGCTGCTTATGTCTGAGCTCTGCTCTTATATGGTGGTGTTTTATAACCTTCCATCACACTTTTGTGAAAACAGCTAAGCTGTGAGAAAGAGCAGTGAGAAGCTTTATGTGGGGCCTTTGCTCATGCACCCTGTGCTCCCTGGCATGGGAGCTCAGTTACCCAACCCACAGGCAGGCAAGCTGCCCAGCCCTTCCACCCGACTGGCTCTGCTCTGGCTTTGCTTGCTGGCAGGACCTTGAACTTGCTTCCATTACAGACCTGTGTGGCCACAGGGCTTTTGGCTGACCTGGTGATGGTCACTGGAGCTGCTATGCTCTTTATCCCTGTGCACTTTGCCATGAGGACCTGGCCCTTGCCTGTCCCGATGTCACCAGCAGCTCACAGGATGCCTGCCTGGTGGAGCAGCCCCATGTTGCTGCTCCTGGCACCAGGTGCTGCTGCTGGTCCCTTTTCTCAGTCTCCTGGTAAACAGCTGTAGAGATTCCTCAGGTTGTAAGAAAAATTATTTTAAGGGGGGATTTAAAAGTTATTTTTACAGACAACACAAACTAAGTGGTCAGTACCTATTCTATAGTTTCCCACTGGTTGCACATTACAGTGGGGGTCCCTGTCCCCACATTCAGGAACAGAGTTACTTCCAGATTTAAGTGCAATCCCACCACAGGACAGGGAAGCACAGCATTGCCCTCGGGTGGTCCTGCCACAGGGGCTCTTTCTGTAGTGACCACAGCATTGTTGCTGGCCTACAGGACACGGGGTGTGAGCATCCTTTACCCAAATGGAGAAGCTGGGCAGTCACTCACTTTGCCACATAACATGTGAGCACAAATAGTCTGCAAGTGGTGGTACAGAGAAAAGGGAGACAAGCCACCTGTCTTTCTCAATCTGTGCTCACTGAGCAACCAGCATGTATTATTACAGGAAGGTCAGAGCCACTCACCCCTGTGGTACTGAGCACCATGGTACTGCTCACAAGCAGATGCCTAAAGCAAATAACTTTTGTGTCCAGAAACATTTTCAGTGCAACTGCTTTTCTGCTGAGTAGCTGCAACAAAAGCACCTCTGAACTATGCATGCCCAACCTACACTACTGCAAATAATGTTTTATTCCCTAAAAAAAAAAGTTCTTTTTTCTCTTATTTGCAGAAGCTCCTTTTCTTCCCCTCTGCCCTCTGCTTGTTGTCACCTCTTACAGATTTACTTGTTTAATCAGGAACTCATACGCCTCAAAGCAGGTGCCTTGACTCCTCAGCTGGCTGTGAAGCTCCACAAACAGCCACATGGCACTGCAGAAATAATAAGGAAGGAAATCTATATCCCTTCACACTCCCATCATCCCCTTTATACAGTGGCCAAACTGCTGGCAAATTTCTCCCAATACAATTCAATTCAATTCAATTCTTTCTCCCAATACAATTCAATTATTGCAATGAACACAATCAGATATAATTAATAAAGACTTTCTAATATCATCTACCAAACTAGGGTGTTTTTCTTTCTTCTCTTTTTATATGCAAGAGAAGCAGCTTCATAGCTAATAAGTAATAAAGCCTTAGTTTCCTTAATTTCGACTGGTAATCCGTTTTGATAGGGCAGAGGTAGATACAGTTAACATCAGATGATTATGAAGTTATTGATGGTGCTTTGAAAGGGAAACACAAGAAGAGCCATGAGCTGGGGTTACCAATCTTATGTTGCTTAAGTCCCTCCTTTGCTTGTATTTGTTAATTTTGCTGCTGGGTGAGATTTGCTTAGCAGACACACATGTATGTCCTTTGTAGTTGCTTAACGATAAATGTTCACAGTGGACGAGTGAGTGACAGTGCACACCATCTCTCATTTTCTATGTGTTTATTTCCCAAGGAAGCACTGTCTTCAGACACACTTGTGGGTCATTGACCAAGTTAACTCAAAACCATCAACTGAAGAGCCTGTAATTGTAACAATTTGCATGTAAGTGCCAGGCTGTAACTATACCATTTTTTCCTACTGCAGGTGCACAGTGCATTCAGCTCACGCTGCCTGAGTTGATGTTATACTGGAAACCTCATAGATAAGAGTTCATTGAACTCAGTTTGCTCCGTTTGCTGTGTTTTCTGCTTCGCAAACAGAGTTGTCAAGTGAATATAATTGCTAGCACAAGGTTGTTGGTTTTTTCCTGTCAAGGAGCAAGAGGACTTTATGAAGGCTTAAAAATCTCACTAAAAGGTCAGTTGGCATAATCAACAATATAAGTAATCAATCTATTATCACACTTTCAATTTCATTACCTTATTAATGATTTCTTCCCCCTGGGATAGAATTAGCATTTCAGTACGCAGAGTATGGTGATTCTCTATAGCCAGCTACATTTTTGAATGTACATTATTGCCAAGATAATTTATAATACAAAAACTCCAAAGAACGTAACAATTACCTCATTCTCTAGGCATCAGTCATGTCCTCCTTTAAATCAGGAATATGTATAATGGAACAAGAGCAATAAACGTCTAATATGGAAATGAACATGAGCTGGGTTGTTTATGTGCTTGCACATCTTTTTGCACAATCTTAATTGAAACTAGCAAGAAATGTACTCTGGCAATGCTCTTGGTCACAGTCCAGAACAGTTCTCTCTCTTTTGCATCAGTGAGGGAGAAAGGAGAAGAGGGACAGGGAGGGAAGGCACATTTCAGCAGCAGAAAGTAGAAAGAAGCTGACTTTCAAGTCTTCTCTGCTGTTGTAAACCAAACCTCATTCACTTGAAGCTACTTTGTTTAAAGAAACTACACTGAAGATCTTCTGGAATGACTGAGAGAAGAAACTGGCCTATTCTGCTAACAGCTCTCCCAAGAATCAAATCATGCATGACTTGCTTTCCAGTTTTGTACTACTAATTGCCTTTTCCTACTCAACCCTATATATTGATGATATCTGGTGCGTAGGTTAGAGGTAGCATTTTGTCACTGCTTTTTAATACTGAATTTAAATGTGATCTAAGTAGATAAGTAGCAAACTGTTTACAGATGCAGTACCTACAGTATAATTAACCGTCCTGCTTAATGAGGTATTAGTGAGTATGACCCAAGATCTTGAAGATAGGTATACAATATGCTTTCACCTACTTCTCAGTCCTTGTCCTGATCAGCCCCTCATCAAACTGAGCTCTCAAGAGCAAGCAACAACAACAAAAAATCCCATTAGGAAGTAAAGTTTTGTAATTCATTAGAGAACCTGAGACACTTGTAGAAGCTAGTGCAGGACTGGCACAGTTTTACTTCTGCATCAGTTTAAGAGAGGTCAAACACTAGGCAGCCCTTTCTCTCAGGCCCTGGATTTGAAGGTTTTCTGTCTCCCAGAAAACTTGGGTATACTTCAAAGCCCAAGAAGTGTTGTAACCCCTAGAGATGCACCCTTAAGAGTCACATGCAGGGGGAGATCTCTCTGCTGACCATGAAAGGACAGCCGTATTCTGATATAACTCCACAATCAAGTACCTACAGAGGCTGGTCCTCCACTCAAGGAACAACTCATGACCAGATGGCAGCGGGAACCCTGAGAGTGTGTTTTTGGACTGATGAGGTACTCCTACAACTACAGTGAATTTATTGTACACACGGAAGCCCTCTTTACTCATCTGAAATTTCTATAAAAATATTTTCATGTATCTAATTCCATTTCACCTGGCAACATAACAATGCATTATAGACAAAGCTAATGCAGACACACAAACAAACATAAAATTTCCAGGCTCTAGGACAGAATCTCCTGCACATGGCATCCAGAAGTTTATATCAAACGGCTGCACTACGTTTCTTTATGTGGGCTGTATTTCATAGCTGTCCCTGGGGCAACATAAGGATCTCACTGATGTTGGCCCTGGACTGAGCTGGGGAAGCTGATTACCTTTGGAGATCCCTTTTGACATAAATTCTTTTATTCTATGAATCTGTTTGAAACATGAAACAAGGTAGACAAATGCTCAAGAAAATGGCAATGCCCTCTGTAAAATAATCTAACAAGTTTTTGGACTTTCCTGGATAAGAGGTATGTTATTCAATACTCTTCCCTTCCTTGGTGTCAGGTGAACTCATTGTTTACAGTTGCATAACATCATTAAAGTTTCAGTTTCTGAAACTTTAAATACAAAGAGATTATAAACTAAGTATTTAAGAGAACCTGGGATTAGATGCACTGACCTTCACAAACTCCTTCAAGTAATTTATATAAATGAACTTACTTATTATTCATAAAATCAAAATGCCTGAAAAAATGTAATTCCAGGACTACTGCTGAATTTTTCAGCTGAGATCAGAGCTAGTTAACCCATTAGAGCCATAGATAACAGTCCTCCATCATGCTGCCAAGTCCACCTTAGTGCTTGAGCTGCTTCAAATTAACTGAAAATTATTTTCTTTCTGATCTTTTGAGGGAGTATGTACTAGACTTTTGTTTTGGTCAAACCATAGTGTAACAGGGTAAATGTTAGAACCCTCGAAGCTTCATTGCACTAGAGCTGCACAGGGACAAACCAATTACACAAGAATACATTAAATCTAACTGTGCTTTTTTCTGGTCCTAAGTAACAATGATGCAGCTATTTTTAACTTCTGTGTCACAGCTAGCGTTAAACAAGCTACATGTGACCTAGCTTGCATTTTAAAGAGGGAAGATAGGAAAAAAAAATAATTGAGAAACTGCACAGTATCAGACACACAGCCTGTGAGGTTGGAATTGGGGGAACCAACAGCTTGGCCTTGCTCTCCCCCATTGCCATCCATAGAATACCTGTCACTTTGAGAAGATGAGTGTGAAGAAGAAGAGCATGACCAGCAGGTTGAAGGAAGTTCCTCTCTCCCTGTACTGTGCTTTAGTGAGGCCATATCTGGAGTGCTGTGCCCAGTTCTGGGCTCTCCAGTTCCACAGAGACAGGGAACTACTAGAGGCAGTCCAGTGGAGGGCTAAGATAATGATGAAGGGACTGGAACATCTCTCTTATGAGGAAAGGCTGAGAGACCTGGTGCTGTTTAGCCTAGAGAAGACTGAGAGGGGATCTTATCAAGCTTATGAATATCTAAAGGGCAGGTGTCAAGAGGATGGGGTCAGACTCTTTTCAGTGGTGCTCAGTGACAGGACAAGGGGCAATAAGCATAAACTAGAGCACAAGAAGTTTCAGCTAAACATAAGGAAAAACTTCTTTACTGTGAGGGTGATGTAGCTCTGGAACAGGCTGTCCAGAAAGGTTCTGGAGTCTCCTTCTCTAGAGACTTTCAAAATGTCTTCCTGGACATGTGCCTGTGCAATCTAATCTAGGTGAACCTGCTTTGGCAGGGGGTTTGAACTCAATGATCCCCAGAAGTCCTTTCCAACTCCTACTCTTCTATGATTCTGTGATTTTAGAGGAAGAGTTTCTGCGCCAGTCCTTCGGTATATCAACAATTACTAAAAAATATCTTTGTGTGCTTTCCTTTCCTTCATCTAACTAGCAAGTTAAAGGAGAGGGAGACAGAGACAGAGAGAGAGATGCTCTGCCAGGACACAAATACTGGTGGCTCAGTTATGTCCTACAATTCCCTCAGAGGAAACTTGTCCTTTCATGGTCTGCAGAGAGATCCCTGAGAGCCCAGCCCTTCCTGATGGTGCTTTAAAAATAGGAAGGAAAACTCTATTCTCAATAAAATGGCACTGCAGTGAGTCAGGACAGAGAACCATGACTCTTTTGTGTTCATGATTCTATTTGAGCTATACTGACCTTTACAAAACCCTTTACTTAATAACACCTCAATTATAGATATTGGGTCAAAGTGAGAATACTTTCTAGCAAGGATAGAAAGTGGACAGGGCTCTCGGAAAAGTCATCAGCCATTAAGCTGAAATGTCACTGTTATCCCATAGGAAATAGATAACGAGGTGTTATTATTGGTAACACAGATATTGTAGAAGAAAGATGAAAGAAACAGAACCAAATATTTCTTTCTGTTAAAAGTAAGGTGCTTTTAGTGAGGGGTCGTTCATTCCCATTAGTTGTCTGGGAGTTGCTTTTATATCCATACCCATTTCTTAACATAAAAAATGCAACGAATTTAATTTAAAAAGATTAAGCCAAATTAGCTATACCTATTCATCAGTGTAGGTCTTTAGATGATGAACAAGCATAGCCATTTTTTTCTCTCCTACTTCCTGACTCCTTTACTTTCCATGCCTCATATTCCTCTCAGAAAACTAACCATTGCTAAAAGGGGAGATTTAACTCAGTGGCACAGAACAGGCTGAGTTAAAGTGCCTGGTTTTGGGTCTCTGAGAGTGCCCATTACTAAATGGGTATTTCTAGAAGTCATCACATCTGTCTCAGTCTGTTGTTGCACTTCATGGCTCAGAAATTAGAAAGTGCTTATCTTGCATTTTCCTTTACTAGCTCAATTTCTGAATGTTAAGTAAATATTTTTAACTTGACAAGTGGAAGAGATCTCATTTTGTGAATAAACTAAATGTAGGAAATAGGCCTAGATGGGACCTCTTGAAGTATTGAGCCCATACTGTGCTTCCTACCTCCAGCCAATATTGCATGTAATGTTAATTCTAAACAGCTCAATTTAAAAAAGCAGATATGTAAGGGTCAAAAGGCCCCAGAAGCTGAGGTTGAAGAGTCCAAAGCTTCACATATCAATTCATAAATATATTTAAATTAAGGTATCTAGTAATAGAGATGAATCCTCCTTTTTATTTACCTTGCTGTATTAGAGTCCTAACTTTGATGAGGTTTTCCCTCTCCAGCTAACTGCTCTGTTTTGATCCATGCCCTAACCTGGTCTACTCTGTGCAGCAGAGACAGGTTTCTACCCTCTGTGAAAGTGAATAATCCCAACATGAGGGAAGAGCAGAGATGAAGTATGTTCACATTGCTATCCTCATTTTGGCATCTGCTAATTATGGGTCACTTAACCTGGTGAGTTTAACTTCCTTTTACTGGAATATGGTATGTGCAATTACTATCAATACAGCTCTAAAAAGGTTTCTGTGGTAAGTGGAAAAAACCGGTGTTAATGTCTTGATTTTTTTTTTTTTTTCCTGTAAAATCCCTGGCAAAATTTGGGAGTGCTGTGACACAAAAATCAGAGGTCATTCTGAAGCCTCTAACCTGTCTAAAGATGAAAAATAAAGAGGACAAACTCTTCTGAACTTCAGCTTTAGGCTGTTATAGAGACCAAGAGAAAAACCTGAGCAGCTCCAGCTGTCACAGCATCACTGCTGGGTGGTACATATTGGAAGGGGTTCTGTGGCACTACCCTTCATTTTTGGTCAAACTAGCTTTCTGCAGCTGGAGTAGAAGAAAAGACTGTGATCCCTGAACTTCATGCAGAGGTTAATACTGGCAGTGATGTTACCTTTCCAGAGGTCACAGAAAGAGACGCTGAGCACAGAGAATTTTTCCTTAACCTTAATTTCCCCAAAGTGACTGAAGTAAAGTAAGGGAAGGAGTATACTTTAAACTTCTTTCTCTCTAAACACTGCATGTTATAATTGTGGATCTTTTTAATCACATTAACTCCTTTGTCTGTACAGAGATTGAAAATTGTTAACTGATAATTATTATGTCTTTTTACCTTTTAATTAAAAAGTTAACTGCCATGGGTAAGTGCCAAGTAACATCTGAATGCTACACATTTGCACATTCTCTGGCTTCTGCAAAACAGAGCCAATCAAAGAGTCAAAATCCATAATATGTTTCAGGCTCTGAAAGGTTTAGGGCTTAAACTGAAAATGGGTTTGCCTACAACAAAGTTAAGGACACATCTGTGAATGACATCCTTCAGGATTCTTTGGCCAGACTGAAGAATTGATACTTATATTTGGGTGGGGTTTTTCTTTTTTTAGGATAGAAGATGACTCACACTGTACAAGAAGTCATCATGCAACTCAAAAACCTCAATTTTTCCAAATGATGTTTGATATTTTTGTGACATGGACAGTGATAAGATTTTGTTGGAACCATTGACTCATTCCTGTTGTAAAGGTTATATTACAAAGAGGCACTAAGGCCCAGATCTTCAAAGGTATTTTGTTGCTCAACTACCCACAGCCATTAGCTTTTCAATTAAAAGGTAAAAAGAGATTCTAATGGAATTAAGCCTGTGGAAACTGCCTTTTTTCTACATTTTTAAATTTTTACTTGGGCAAATTAGCTGATATGTATGATATGAATGGTCATACATCATGCAGTGTCTAAGGCTATGCTTGTTAAAACTATTACTCTCAAGGAGAAAACCAAAGCCTATAATTACAGCATGTAATTAAGGTCATGTTCCAGATCCCATTCTATTTTCCAGTAATCAAAGACACATGTGTTTCTGAAATTAAATATTTCTGTTTGAAATCAACATCATTGATTTCAGCTGGAAGATGGAACTTTTTTTTCTTTCAGAAAGTTTGTGTGAAATTGTTCTTTCTCTTTAAAAAATCATAGTGTATAAAACCAGCAAGAGACATAGGTTTCATTTCAGTGTACTGACCTCAAGTGCTGGGAAATGTCAGCTTTTGCAGTCACAGTCAAAATTCAAATCTATTCTGTCAAAGAGAGTGGCTCTGCTCTGATAGAATATGGAACACCTTTCAAAGGCACAGCCCTATTTTTTTTTTTGTTAATTTTTTTTTTTTTTTTTGTTAGATTTGAATTGATCAGACTTTGAAAAATACAGCAGACTAATCTGTCATCTTCCTCTGCATTCTGTGTTTCTTCTGGAGCAATTCTGGAGCCAACCATACTTCTAATAAAACCACTTCACTTACTAGACATCTTCAATGACGGGATCTAAAGCGAAGAAAGACTGTGCAGTTGTGTGTCATTGCCAGTTACAAAGACTGAGTGCACAATTAGCTCTTCAGTTCTGTACATGCAACACATGGTTCTCGAATAATGCATTGGCCAGTCTTGCAGAGGAGAGCTGTCTTCAGTCTCTTTGCACAGGTGAATCTCCTTGGAAGCCTCTGAGCCTTTCTACTTCAGGATCCACCTCAGATGCTTTCCTCTCTGCTGAATCTTTCAGGTAAGTGGGAGTAAAAGGCAGTAAAATTGCAGTCATATGCCAGCAGACAAGATTGAACACATACCCAGTGCAGACATGATGAATAAGAAGGTGTCAATTTTCAGAATATAATGGCTCTTGAAAATAGATTAGCTTACAGCAATTTCTCTATTTAGAAGTGTCACTACTTAGCTGTGCACTTACGTAAAAGCTGAGCTTTGAGGCACCTTTAAGTTAAAGGATTGCCATAGGTTGGAGAGACTGCCAGCAAAGGGATACCTCGAAACTAAAACTCAATGCCATCAGACAGCATAAATGACAGAATATAAATAAAACAAATATTAAGGTTAACTTTATTCTAAGAGCTTTCTGAAAAATTCAAGTTGCTGATGCATATCCAGAACTCAAGACATGTCAAGCTAAGGTAGCTCATAAATCAAAATGTCAGAGCTCAGGTTGTACTCAAGATTAGGATGTATTTGTGCACCTGTGTTCGCTCAAGAGCTATTAAGTTCAGTAGGTCCGCACTTAGAAGTAGGAAAGGCACATGACATTTCAGCCCACAGTTTATATCTAGATTGCTTTAGTTGGCCATGGAATTTTTCTGCAGTGTTTGAAATTCAAACATGGGAGGCAGGAAACAAGATTTGTTCAGAGGGAGAGAGAACACACAGAGCCTTGACCAGCACTTCTGCAGGTCAAGGGCTTTCACTGGGGAGAGGGCAGTCCTATGCTCACTCAGGAACCCATCTCATGCTGTAATACATACAAGCTGTCCTCAGAGCAAAGAAGTCATTGCATGGAGAGTACTGCCACTGCCATCAGTATCATTGCTCTAGAAAAAAAGATCACACCTGGTGCTTTATTTGAAAAGAGTGGCACCTGCCTATGAACTCAACTTTAACCCAAGACCTCGAGAGGGGAGGGATTTCCACCCTTATCCGCTTCTCCCCCTAGCTAATCTGGGCAACTTATTCCTCAAAATGCCAGCTCACGTCAATCCTGTGCACAGGTACTGAGCCAGTAGTGCAGGGATGCCCTGCAGTGGGTGGGTGCTGCAGTGAGGGCATGGGGCTGAGTGTCCATGGGGCCTCTGGGCTTCACCAGATGCAGCTCAGTGTGCTTTCCAGTGTGCCTCTTCTGGAAGCTGTGAACTCCTCAAAACAGGTAAGAAAATAAAAACATTTCTTTTAATAATGGCAAAGAGCCTTCTCTGCTAACATGCTACTCTGTGCACAGGGGAGTACAGCTTGAATTGTTACCATGAGATTTTGTGCTTGAATTTTACACATTTATTTTGATAGTGAAGAGTGAGACCAATAGGACTCCTATTAGTGCCAATGGGAACTGAAAAGATTTTTCTCTCAGTGGTCTGTATCACTTATCATGCAATTGTGAGCCCTTTGCTCAGGGATAGCCCTTTAATTGTGTTAGCACAGTGTCTTTGTACCCATAAACTGACAGACCAAATGGCACTCCTGTCAGAGTATGAATACTAATGCAATGTGCTCACAATTACTTTTCACTAGAAAATGTTGTCACGCAATACAAAAACTTCTTCAGGGGCTGAACTTTGTCATTTTTATTTTGGTCCTTACACTGTACTGACTCTTCTGATGCTGCAGAACAAAGTGCTATTCATGCAATGAACACTCACCATGCTTACGGTGAGTCCTTACAGTAAGTGCTTATGGTCCCATCACCACAAGAGCTGGGACGATTAATTAAGTTGTAAAAAATGCCAGATGCTGGTAGAAGTCCTGGGAATATTACCATAATGAAAGCAAACCAAAGATGGTATTTTAAATGAGGTCTTAGATGATATTTGAAATGAGGTCTTTCCCCTCTTTTGTTATCACTAGTAACCTGGAGAAACCCAGGGGCGGGGAGAAGCGCTCTGTTCAGGCTTCAAATTCATAAAAAGTAGAGTCCCTGCAGCATTGTGATCTCCAGTTGTGAATGGCAGGATTCATAGTGAACCTATACCTAAAAATCATACATCCATGTGTTTGGTGAGGTGATTCTTCTCTAACTACCTTGTGCTGTGGATTGTTTTTTAAAGGAAATGTACATATCTGCAAACACGGCACTGGCTCAGTTTAAAGAAGATCAAATATTAGCCAGATAATGTCACAAACTACAAATATGCCACTGTGTTTAACCGGGCAAATGAAAGTCTGCCTCCTGCTGCTGGATGAAGGCTGCATGGGTTCACACAATGCTTGTCCAACCCTCTACTTCCCCACAAGGCTGGGATCCCAGATATCTTAGCTGAAAATTAAGACTGTGAAAGTCCTACTGGCTGGATCAGGCCGGTAATTACATCTGTGACTGAGAACTGTGCTGGCTCTTACCTTGTCAGAAGCCATCAAGTTTCTCCAGAGCAAGGATAAATCATAATTTAGCATTTTATTCCTGCCCAGAAGTCAGGGCAGTGAGTTTCTGAGCTAATGCAATAACATGTTTATCAGTCTAAGTAAATAGATGAGTGAATTCACAAGGGTAGGCAGGTCAGGTCTTGACAACCTGGGAATTCAAGTGACATAAAAGGCAGTGATCTTCCTTCTTCTTCAGAGACAGTTTATCTCTTTCTCCAGCTCAGGACTTCAGCACCCATCTTCAACACGTGCCCTCAACTTCTTCCACTTTCCTAGCACCCCGAAGGGAGCAGGAGGCAAAACACTCATCTCCTACCCTCCTGCTATCAACCTTCACTCCAGCTTGTGTCACCTTCAGATACACAGATCTGTGGAGGTCCTGGTAAAAAGTCTCTCTACGTCTTTCTTATCAGCCCCTTTTAAGAACTGAGAGGCCACAATAAGGTCAACAGAGAGCCTTCTCTTCTCCAGGCTGAACAACCCCAACTCTCTCAGCCTTTCCTCATAGGAGAGGTGTAGCATGTCCTCTGACCATATTTATGGCCCTCCTCTGGACCCAATAAAATAGATTCACGTCTTTCTTGTACTTGGGATTGTACAAGTGAACACAGTACTCCAGGTGGTGTCTCGCAAGATCAGAGGGGCAGAATCACCCCTTTCAAGCTGCTGGCAATGCTTATTTTGATGCAGCCCAGGACGTTATTTGCCTTCTAGGCTGTGAGCGCACATTGCTCACATGTGGGATAGAAAAGCAGATGGTAAGGTGGATTAATAACTGGTTGAACAATACAGTCCAGAGAGTGGTGGTCAATGGTGCCAAGTCCAGCTGGAGAGCTGTAACTAGTGGAGTCCCCCAGGGATCAGTGC
>JAAGNO010003737.1:0-23940 GCA_033439905.1 Ceryle rudis | reverse complement strand
CTGTTTTGGGGCCCTTCCAGTTTTGTCCAAGATACTCAGACAAAGTAAAAATTAGGTTTAGCCTTACTGCTAAAAAGAAATGCTAACAACATTCAACCCAAGGGCTAAAGATGGAACCATGTCTATTAATGCACTGGCATCTTTGCTTTCTGCAGGGGGATTTCCAAGGCAGTCTGCTCCAGCACAGCTGAGGACTCACTGTCTCTCAAGAGCTGAATTTAGCCACGACACCCTTTTATGCAGGGTGCCAAGAGCACGTGAAGCAAGTGGCTACTTCTAATTACAGGCAGGGCTTTTCCCCACCAGGGTATTTAATTCGTGCTGATCAGCAGAAACGTGCCATTAGAGCTAGGGCAATCTCTGCAGGTCAGCATGGTCTGGAAGATGGTCAGGCAGCCCTGGGGACACGGCAGTGGGGGAGGCAGGAGGAGCAGGGAAGCTCACTGCATTGGGTACGCTCAGCAGGCCCAGGCTGGTCCAGAGGCAGTGGGAGCTTCAGGTCCTCAGAGACATCAATGACAATCTGGGAAGGCAACGGGTGCTGGCTGCAGCAGGAAAGGGGAAGAGGACCCTAACAGCATACCATGCCACAGGTCTTCTTCCTTGGTGCAATGCATGTGAAGATGGGAAAGGGAAAGCGAAAGCTTGGACCTGCTCCCCTCCCATCACACCTGCCCTGTCCCAGGTGGAGCAGGGAAACATGGGAAAAGAAGAGGTGATGATCCTGTTTTTCCCAGTCCTGTCTGCATTCCCCTGCTACTGCACTTCTGAGAGCTCCAGAAAACCCTCAGATGGACCATAGGATTTTGTTAAGTCCATTATCACTTATTAACCTAAATTTGGAAGTTAATATCTTCCCAGAAAGGTGCTGACTACACATAAAGCAGGAGATGCCCAGCTCATGTGTGGATGAACAGGAGTACCTGTGGGCAAAACATATCCCTGGCAGTGAAACAAAAAGCCACAGGTAGATAATGTATCCTGGGAGCAGAGCCTTGCGTCTTCCCAGCCATAAATTGCCCATAAGCAGGATGTGATATTCTCTGCTGTGCTTGTTATCCCCACGATGTGAGAAACTCCTCCAAAACCACTCCCAGCTCTGCCGACTGCGTGACTACTGCTCCAGGACGAGCAGGCTGTGCCCTGTCTCTCTTATTTTACTGCCAAAATCTGGCTTGCTACACCCTCATGAAGCAGAGGATCAACTAAGCACCAGGGAATCTCCATGCAGAACAGAGGAGAGTTTTGCTCATCCTACCCCAAAGCATGTTCCACAAATGTGAAAGCAGGGATGGGGCTTGCTGGAGATGGGAAGCAGTACTGGGGGCAGTCACCCGGTCTTACCGGGAGAAGACATCCTTGCAACAGCTGCAGAGCCATGCTCTGCAGGCTGGCACTGTGAACACAGCCAGGGGATGGCTGTGCTGCACCCCAACCCCTGCCTGCAAGGAAGGGGGTGGCAGCTCTGCCAAAAAGCAGCCGGAGCTGAGAACACTGGGTTGTACCGACAGCTCTGCTGCTCATTTACCCATCCCCAGGGCGCTGCTGGTGGCTGCGGCAGGCAGTAACTGGAAGTGTTAAGTGCAGCGTGCCCTGCCCACCAGCCGTTTTTACACCTCTGATGAGCGAAGGGCAGGAGGGGCAGTGGGTTTCTGTCCTGCTGTCGGCACACGGCCATGCCATGCATACCCAGGCTGCCGGGAACCATCAGCTGGGCTGGGGCAGGGGAGGCTGCAGTTGGGAATTTGTTAAATGCTTGCCATGAGGTGCCATGGTTTCTGTGAAACTCACGGTGGAGACCTGCTCGCTTCCAGGCACACCTGCTCGCGCAATCGATGCACACCAACCTCGCTGCTCACTTTTGATCAGTGATCTCAATCCTGGGTCTGGCTGCTTCCTATCAGCTACTTAACTATTTCCCTGGCAGTGGGGATGCAGCATTAGCAAGGGCACTGCAGAAGCTGTGAGCAGCAAAAATGGGGTTGGGGACTGTGCAGTCTCTGGGCTGGGTCCCTGCTGCACTGCAATCAGACCAGCCACTTCAGGCCAACGCAAACCTTCAGGAGCATCTTTGGCCCTTGCCCTGGTGGTACCCAGCTCTTCCTGGGGACCTTCGTGTACCACAAAGGTAAACTGACAGGCAGCATCATCCACTGCCTTGCTCTCCAGTCCCCGTAGGGTGGTGCCTGGGGTGTCCTGCTCCAGCCTCCTCTCCCAGGCTGGGCAGGGAGGCAGCAGAGCAGTGCCACTGCACACAAATCCTGTTAAACGCTCCACGGCGCTGAGTGGCAGCTCCAAGTCCTGAGCCTCCCAAAGGATGTAAGGCTGCTTAGGACACCCTAAGCTCTTCATGCAGATGAACGCTTGAGCCATCAAAGAGGTCTTAAAAGCTTAAGGCAGGTAAATGTTTAAACTGCTTTAAGCCCTCACAGTGCCACAGCAGGGCCAGAGGGAAGCCCCCAGCTCAAAGCCATCCCTGAACAGTCATTCTCTGCCCCAGCACTGGAGCCCTCCAGGTCCACCAAGCCCTTGCATCCTCAGCTGTGTTTCTCCCTCCAGCCTGTCCCTCTGTTCTCACCCTCCTCCTCAGACCACATCCACATGGCAAAGTGTCAGGCTGCCACATCCCTCCCAGCACTGTATTTATTTTCTGTCTAGACACTGGTGGATTTGATATGCAGCCCTCCAAACCCAAGCCATGGCTTCTGCTCCTTCTCATCAGGAGAGCAATAAAATGAATGGTTTTCTGTGGGCAGTTATGTGCTTAATTCAAGCTCTACCCACTGAAAAGCCTGAATGAAATTTCAGAGTGCAGTTGGTTCCCCAGGAGCGTTCTCATAAATAAATCTGGAGGTTTCAGTGGGATCTTTAATACACACTAAATAGGAGTCTGTTACAAACATGTCCTTTTGCAAAGAGACAGCAGAATATATCTCATCCACAACAGCAGATCAATCCACACAGATTTTCCTCAAGTGGTTTCTCAGTGTCACTAATGACTTCTTCCTTGTGGCAGCAAAGAACTCTATTTGCAGGATACCACAAATTACTTCACTTGCTTCCAAGATGCTGAAGCTGCCCTTAAGCTTAATACTGCAAGTTATTGCAGGTAACTGCTCTTCTTTTCTCTGAGGTACCATGAGAAAACCTTTGCTGCTCGTCTCCCTCCCAGGTCTTATGTTCCTACATGTTTATTTTTGGTGTGGGAACAAACCAAGCTCTCCATTTCAGGCCATGCATCTGCCCTAGAGAGGGCCCTGGGTGCAGGATGCTCACCGGCTGAGCTGCAGCCCTGCACCCACAGTCACTTCCCTCCCCAGGCTCCGTTAACTCAGCCTGTGCCGCCAGCATAGCATTTACAGACATAATCCCACGGGGCAGGAACACTGTGTCCCTTCCTGGAGCTGCATGCCTTGGAGCACGGCTTGCTTTCAGACTCCTTTACTTTTAGGAATATTTATTCCTACAGCATCAACCTTCAGTTTGTTCTTTAGCTTTGCTGGGATACACACCGCCTGAAGCACACAGGCATTGCAAAGTCAAAGCAAAGCAAATTAATGTTCTATTTCAACACAAGAGACACCCAGTCAAGGGATTTGACACCTGCACGCACTCTTTTCAGCATTGTCTCCAGCCCAAGCCACCTTGCCTCCATAGCGTCCCATCCAGTGCACTTCTGCAGCCAGTCTAAAATGACCCCATAAAAGACCTCGTGATATTCCCAGCTTTTGCAAGGTGGCACAACTACCAGTTGTGACCAGTAACACTCCACTCCTTCTGAAGTTCAGCCTGCAAAGTGCCCTGGCAGCCACATCCCATCACTGTGGTGAGGGAGGGGAACAGACATGTGACAGATCATCACTTCTAGCCCTGTGACAGGCATGAGAATCTACTGTTGGGTCTTTCATAGGTTTTATCTCGATGTGGAGCCATAAAGAAAGTGGAAAAGTCAGTCAAGCACTTTGATGTGGATCAGCACATAAAGTTCCCAGCATTCAGACGGCCACCTCAAACTTCCCAGGTCACCAGAGGACGTTTGCTTCTTCCAGCTAGGGGCCCAGACCTCTGAGAAAACCCTGCTCCAGCCCCAGGAACCCGGCATGGGTGAAAATATATTTGGGGGAGGGGAGGATTTCCATATGAAAGAAGGAATTGACTTGGGAAGAAATAGGGAGACTGAGGCGGTGATGCTGACATGAAAAGCACACTCATGAATATGGACTTGGTAGGAGAGCCTATAAACACTCATTTCCACACTTTGCAAATGTAGATCTATTTTGCATGCAGGACAAACCCTTGCATGTCCCAGCTCGGTCCTGCCACTGCCAGAGGGGCTCCAGGCCCTTCCAGCAGAAACCTGCAGCAGCATGCTCAGAGTGCTGAGCCACGGTCTGCTGCTGCCATGAGACTCAGACCCCGCAGATGGGGACACACCTGCCGGTCCCACCCCAAAAAAGTACTGCTTCCCTTGACTTCCACTGCTGGGATAGGAGCAAAGGGTCTGCAGCACATGGCTTGCATCACCACATGTTCCTCTGCATCCCCTGCCTGTGACCCTGCTCTCTAACTCACAGTCACAGTTTAGGAGGCCCTGGGACCCCAGCACAGCAAATACTCAGAGACACAGTTCCCTAAGGCTGAGGTACCTTTTGTGTTGAAGGATTCTTAAGTGTATTTCAGTTTCTTTAAACAAAACCCAACCCCAGACCAGCAAATTGAATCCGCTAGCATGGTGCTAAATTTCATGCAAACTTTTACACATAAAAAAGGAATTGATGATGATGTTATAACCATGCAATTACATCATAAGAGATGCAAAATAGCCAAAGAATCTATTAAAAAAGCGTCAGGCTTACTCAGCTTTTCATGTAGCACAAGTATTCACTCAGGCATCCTTGGAATGAGAATATTGAATTAAGGTTGATGATAGACTGAAATAACTACCTCCCTCCTGTCTACAAGGCTTTTATTTATTAACTCCTGCATCTCAAGCAGGATGATAAATTCACTCACTAGTGGTCAATTAGCACTTTTTCTTACAGCCTGTGTTTTCTGCAGATACTGTCTCTGCAAACCATCATGTGCTGGTGCCGAGAGCACTTGAAAAAGCCTTTCTATTCAACTGACTTCTAATGCCTGAGAAGCTTTGCTGCTGGGGAAGTTTTGGTCCCTAGGATAAAAATAAATGGAACATGCCAATATGTCTTGCTACCCTGTGCTTTGCCAGTAGGTTTGTTTTTTTTTTTTCTGCACAGAAATATAACCCAAGTCCCCAGGACATGGACCATCACACTCACAACACCAGCCCTCTGGTCTCTGTCTTGGTTCACCTTCATTTCTCCTCTCTACGTTCAGACCACCTCACATCTTTTAGAAGTATCTTGCCCTCCCAAACTATCATTTATATCCCACACTTGGTCTGTCACCAAGTTTGTACCAGGATCTCTGCGAGGGTGACAAAGACACATCCTGACAAGTGAGGCCCCTGACAGCATGCACCACAAGACCTTGCTTCACTGCAGTCACCAGCATTTGGAGGACCCTTCTGTCTGGGACCATTTGAGCTACTATTTAAAAAAAAATGCTATAATGAAGTAAAATTACTTAGAGCAGCAGTTGCTCAGGATCTCATCTGTTTCACCAAGCATCCCAGCTCCAGCTGTGGGACACAGCAGACTTCCAAAGAAGGGTGTAAGAAAAGGGTAAGGTTAATGGTATGTCCCAGGTTGTGCCTCCAGCCATCACAAATTTGTGGTCCCGAGACTTCTTGAACCAGATGATATCTTGACTTTGTAGCCTCCAGTGGGCAGCAGCATCAGCTGCCTGCCTCTGGGATTCAGCCCCAGTGAGGGGCACCAGCAAAGGTCCTTTTGTCCACAGTGTCCTCTGCAAATGGCAAAGCTCCCCCAGGAATGCAATCCCCCCATAAGCAAATGACACTGCAGCAAGGCACCGAGAGGCTAAGGAAGGGGCAGACAGGCATGTTTTCAGACAGGTTCTGGATGGGAGCTGAGCACACCATGGACCACCCCAGCACACCAGTTCCTTTCCCACAGGAGTGTATCTGCTCCCAGGATGCTTCTCCAACCCCATGTGCTGATTTGAGAAACGATCTGGTTAGGAAAAACGCACAAGTCCCATCTTCAGCTCATCTCCACCGAGCAGAGCTATTCTCTCCCAAAAGGAGCACAAGGGGAGATGTAGTGGGAGGAGTCTACAGGGACTGAGAATCGCTTTAGCAGCAATCTCTAAAGACCAGGGCCACAGGAGACAATAGGTGAGAAGCAGCAGAAAGCCATTGTCCTCTGTGTCTGCGGCATGCCATGGAGGGGAGAAATGGGGTAGCCTGGTCCCTGGCACTGCTGCAGGAACACAGAGGTGACTTGAACAAAGCCTTTCCTGAGTACTGTGTCCTGTCTATGGACAGGGCAGGCAGCAGCAAAGAGATTTTCTGATTTATGCTCAGGACACCGGTACAATAAGAGATTCAATAAACAGAATGAAATGCCAGCTGGGGAAGTCTTGGGCTCCCAGGCACACTGCCCCATAGGAAGGGCTGATTCTTCAATAATCTGACATTTAAAGTGTCCTAAATTCCTTAAACTGGAGTTGTACTGGAAAATGCAATGGTAGCTATCACCTCTGTAGTGACAAAGGGGAAAATTCAAGTCCTGATTCCCTCAGCCCCTTCCCCTGCCTGGTGTTTTTCCATGGCCTGGTTACCCTTTGGACACATCCCAAGTTCCTTCCTGTGGTGGTCTCTGAAATTAATTTAAATCAGGAAATTACCCTGCCTGTTTTTCTCCATAGGCTACATGTGTCCAGGCTGACAAATCACAGCAGGACTGGATGTCAACCTGACTTAACTCTTCATATCCAGAGCCAGGCCCTTTTGAAGGGGACCTGCATTCTCAGCTCCATGGCACAAAGTACTCCAAGACCATAGCTTCTAGGAGAGGATCATTTTAGTTATGCTTTGCTGGATCCTCCCTGCCTCCATCAGTTTTGGGACTGCTCACAGCACTCTGGATGTGGGCACACAGTGGGTTTAGGCAGGTACATGCTCTACTGCAGGGTGGCAGCTCATGCATAAAGGAGTTTGTGGATGCCAGCAGTACACAGGGTGCTGAAGATAGTCCCAAGACCACCAACAATGCTGCTGTCACAGGCAGAAGCAGGGCAGGACATCTGTCAGCATGAAGGGAAGGGGCTTCAACAAGCAGAGCAACAGGGTTGTGCAGGGTGAAAAAGTATTTCTCAAAGAGACCAGAAGCATTGCAGGTGTTGCTACAGGATGGGACATAACAGGAGCTGTTCTGTATCCAACAAGCTTGTGGAGGCTGAAAAGATCTTATCCCCGTAAGGTACAGCTAAGCCACAAGTGCCTTCAGTAATTAACATCAGTTTCTCACAGCCACATCAGCCTTTCTGGTGCATCAGCTCCAGGGGGAGGACCAATTACTTTTCTGAGTCTGGAGCACTCCTGGCACACATGCACCTGCAGCATCCAAGCAAAGGTGCCACAAAAGCTCCTGCTGTAAGCACTGGCGGCTGTGGAGGACATGCCTAACAAGGGATGGATGGCCATTTCTGCTTTTTAAAAGACTTTCCCAATCTCCACATGTGAGCAGATCACACCCACGATGGGGCACTACAGTTGCTATCAGTAGCCAGGTACAGATTCAGGGTTAACTGCAGCCTTTAAACTCACACTGGGAATGATTTGGAGACATCCCAGGTCCTGCGATGACAGTTCATTTGGCAAACTCATGTACATGGGAAACCTTCCAACCTAGGAGCATATTCCAAGCAGAGCAAATGGCTGGTGCCCACTCCTACCACCAACAAACTGCCCTGACCCGTGCCACCTATCCTGCCTAGCAGGGTTTTCTGGAGAGAACCAGGGTAAGAAGGAGGGAGTTTAAAGAACAGGGCTAGACCAAATCTAATACCAGCCAAGGTTCCCCTATCCTCCAGCTCTGAAGGCCAAGCAGAGCCTACTGTTAGGAGACAAAAAAGAGTTGGAAAAGATGATTAACAGAGGCTTGGAAACAAAGCTGGCTTGATTTCTTTTGAAATGGAGAGCAGTTCCTCAAACAGCAGCCAGCATGAGCCTGCACAGCTTCCAGCGGGAAGGAAGATAAGCCTTTGCCTGGACACAATCCAAGTGCGAAGGGAGATATATTAAGGAAGTGAGTGATTCATAAACAAACCCATGTCTCTTAGTCCCAAGGTGCTGAGATGGGCTTGTAGGACCCCAGCTTGGGCAGGGGCCACCCCAGAGTACACCATCCCTTGCCTTTACACCTGGAGGCAATGCCAAGCAGTGTGCCATGGTCACAGCCATATCCTTGCCCCTGCATGAGGCAGAGCAGAGGCCAGCAGGAGACAGGAAAGCCATCTGGGCCAGAAGCTGGTTTACAGCCTCTGGCAGAAGCTCCAGAAACTGTGACAGGAGGTGGTCAGGGTGGGGAGCAGACCTGCTGTTTGTTTCCAAGTCGATGTTACAGCAGCCCTATAAATCAAATGGGAAGATGTAGTAGTCATCACAGTGGGATTAAATGGGTTTCTCCCTGGTATTATGCCAATGCCATGGAGCCTTGCTTCATCTCACTCATTTCCAGGGGCTTTAACTAAAAGCTGCTTCCCTGCAGTTTGTGATCTAGATAACAAAGTGACAACTCCTGGCCTGGCCAGAGGGATGAGGAAGGCAGCACCAACTATTCATGCTGCACAGTACCTTCTGAGAAACGGGGAAAAGATCAGGGTGAGCTACTCCAAACCAGCATGGGAGGGAGGGGAGCTCCAGACCGTCTCACCCAGTATAACTGCAAAAGATCTGGCAGCCTCCACTGGACCACTCCAGCTTGTAGCTGTGACAGGCAGTCCAGCCACAAACTACACAAGCTAAGGGAATGATTCTTTTAATTAGAAACAAGCCTCATCTATTAAATAGCCTGCAACACTTAAAGGGCTGTTTGTAAAGACAATGTTTTATTTCCAGGGAGATGGCTCACTTATGACAGCTGTAAAACCCCATTAATGAGAGGATAAGAGCTCTAGAGCTGTTACAAAATCCACTAGTTCATTTCTTGCCTTCAGTGTTGCTTACAATTCAGTTTGCACTCAGGATCATTAGGACAACAAAGGCAAGTTAACTGCACCCAGCACTCCTTCGCTCCCGAGGCACAACCGCCTGCATGACCCACGGGAGAACAGGGGCAGCTGCAGCTCCCCTGCCACACAGCCTCTTCCCACACGATCCCAGCCACTGCTTGCTGGGCTCTCAGCAGCTCCCCTGGGTCACAACAGGCAGCTGTCCCTCTGCAGCCCACCTCCACCCAGGGGTGCTCACAGGTTGCCTGGAGCAGTGTTGCAGAGTCTCAGCATCATCTTTTGGGCTTTACTCCCCCATCTTCACAGTGCTCAGAGAACCTTGCAATATGCAGCCCAGGAGGGCAGGTCCCTTCTTTGCAGCTCCTCTCTTGTATGGAGAAGCAGACTGGACTACGGAATGACAGCACTGGGGGTGGGAAGAGCGAGACAGTGCCCTGCCCTAATCATGTCCCTCTCTCACAAGGACAATAAAAAAATAAAACCCATCTACTCCCATAAGAACATCACTCATCTTTGCACATGGAACCGAGAGTCATTTAAACCAGACAGCCTCTTCTGGAGCTTAATCTGTATAGTATAATTAAACACTACCGACAGCTTCACACACCCATCTTTAACAAGGAGGCAGAACAACCCTGCTGCAAAAGCTCCAGCACAAAGTTACACCGGGGTAGAGATGCAGACCCAAGCAGGTAGGAAACATCCAGGGCAGAAGGGCTGCAGACACCACCAGTCCCCAGCATCTCCTGTCATCAAGGCGTTTGCGATGCTGAGACACGAGTGCAGCTGAGTTGACTGTGGCACTGAATTGTGCTGTCTCCATTTATTTGATTTGTATCGCCCGAAGGAAAATGCTTTTGCTGTCTTCATGCACTCTCAGCATTTGGCTTCAAAATAAAAGCTCTGGAGACATGTCATCACATGCCTTCCTTCCCATAAGAGAAGGGCAAGATCCAGTCTTTTTGAACTGAATTGCAGAAGTCCTCAAACCTTCTGCTGCTGCTTCACCTTGCTCAGAGATGACCTTGCAAAGCTTCTTTTGGAAAGCAGCTGTCTCCTCCTGTTGCAGTTTTACACTAGAGCTGCCACGGCCTGACTTCCCTGCTTTACCTGCAAGGCTCTGACAGCCTTTGGAAGAGTCAGAAAAGCAGCAGCATGGCTCAGGCCCTTCTACCCTGTCCAAAAGCTCTCTGGACTCGATCAGGCATAGCCAGACACGAGTGTCTCTGTTCTGCCACCAGCATCACACCAGTGCTCATCTGCTTGGCACA
This sequence comes from Ceryle rudis, assembly GCA_033439905.1. Classification (NCBI taxonomy): domain Eukaryota; kingdom Metazoa; phylum Chordata; class Aves; order Coraciiformes; family Cerylidae; genus Ceryle; species Ceryle rudis. The sequence continues at coordinate 13,552 of JAAGNO010003737.1, read as the reverse complement.
GCCCTGTGCACCTCAGTGGGACAGGAACAGGTCATGTCTGCTGGGGTCTGGGTCATCCCTTTCTGTGTCCAGTGAGCTCTGGCAGGATTTCCTCTTCTCCAGGCACACAGAAGACCATGGGGGAGGTATGTGATGGGGGGTGTGGACACTGCTGTGCTCAGCCCTGCTCCCCTTGCACCACGCACACATGCATGACCCAGCCCGCATCTCACAGGGACAGTGGCCTGGATACGAGTGGTCTGGGTAAGCCCAAAAGAAAAGCAGAGGGCAGAGTTGCTGGTAAAGAGTTTATCTGCTCTTGGGATTAAGGAGTGGAAATTCAGTTCCCCAATTTCTCCCAGTGCAGGTGCTGGTTTCTTTTCATCTCACTTATCTCACTGCTGTGTTTTCTGTGGTCCATAACCAAGATACCCATCCCAGAGCACATCACTGGGGTCACACCACTGCCTGCAGTGACACCAGGCAGCTGCAGCATGCCCTGAGCTCCACTTGCTTCCAGACACCTTCATACAGCTGCCTGGCACCCACCCACAGGAGCACAGCCTTGCTGCCAGCCTACCACCAGAGCCATCACCAGCCAGAGAGCTCATTCCTTACCCTTAGAGGAAGTAAAAGAAATATTTTCTTTACTTTTGCAATTGACTCCAGTCTTTCAGATCAAAACAATCAGAACAGCAAATCCAAACAATTCTCTCCCTAGCTCTGTATTACTCCAAAGCACTGTTTTGCTCTAAACTACTTAGTTTGCTCCAACAACACTGTTAGTGTTGTACCAGATCTCACTCCTCCTGTCTCTCACTTTGTCTCTCCTTCCTCCCCGTCCTGTTTTTCCCATCTGTGTTTGGGGCAGAGGAAGCGGAGATGAAACACAGGCTGCTGCTGGCTCCAATTGCCAAAGCCAGTCAACTCAGTTCAGTCTCTGCATCTCCTCGCCCACTTCTGACAAGCTCTGCAAAGATCACGATGTATTTACTTTTCCCCCTGTGCAGTGAGGAAGATGAAACATGAGCACTCAGTGTATTGTTACGAGAACTGCAAAGAGAGGCTCTGCAAACGCGATGGTCGAGGGATCCAGCAAAGCTCTGACCTGACCTAGCACAGGGCCCTGGTTAAACCATTTGCCAAGGGCTGCTGAGGGGCTGCTGTGCAAGCATCGTGCAAGGCAGCCTGCTGCTGGCTGCAGAAATTACCCGCTTATTCCCTTTGTTAGGGTCCTGTGTCATCGTGTCCCCTGTGTGTCGCCCCCAGGAAAAAAAAGTGGTCTTGAAAGCTCCCACCAATTCTGCAGTGAACTGTGGCATTAAGGATGGCAAGGGAGGTGACACCCCCCCCCCCCCAGATTACAGCTCATTCAGCAGCAGCCTGTGGGTGTTGCTCACCCAGATTGCAGAGCCATCTCTGGCAGCTCCCTGCCCTACTTCTCTTTCAGAAATGTATAATTGTGACATTGTGTTACATAATTTATCATGTTACATCGAGACCAGGGCTGTCCTTGTGCAGCTAATTCCTCTGAGTGTTCTTGTCTCTCCTCTCTCTGGCAGCTTCAAGTGCTTGCAAGGGGTTTTCTTGATAGAAGGCTAGATTTTGGGAGGCCTTCTGCTGCAGCCCTGCAAACGGCCACTGCTTTGGGAAAGTCTTTCAGAGTTCAGAACACCCTATCCCATAGCAGACAAGCAAAATAAACTGCACAGAGACAAGATCTAAGTTCAGAGCAGACCCTGGTCTGGCACAGGCATGCAGAGATGGCATCCCCTGCTCCTCACCGTGCACATGCCAGACCTTGCACAGCTCCCTGGCACACTCCTCTAACCACAGGGCCCCAGTTCACAGGCAGAGTCTCCCTGAAACATCCTGCTGCTTGTCCAGCACCTCCTTATGTGTCAACCAAGGACACAAAGAAAGGGGTGGCCACAAATGGGTAAAGCCCTCCCCGCTGCTGCCTGCCCCAACTGTGGTGCCAGTGGCCAAGGGACAGGCTCCAGAGCCCAGCAAGGCAGCGTTTGCTGGACTGGCGTCCTCCCAGCACAGACACAGCCTGACTGACCAGCCAGAAAACATCTGTGCGGAGCAGCAGGAATTACGGTGAGAGGGCTCATTTCCCAGAAGATGCTGGCACGAGCAGGGCCCCACTGCCAGCAGCCCTGCAGTGCCTCCACAGCTCCCACAAGACGAACCACACGGGGCTGCGTTTCCGCTCTTCCACTGGCCGGCAGGACAGGCTCAGGCTGTCCCGGGACATGCACTGCCTGATCCTGGCTCAGCCCAGGCCTGGAGCCCTGCCCTGAGCTCCCAGTGCAGGCAGCACAGTCCCGGCTGCAGTTCCTTGTCCTCGGTATATGGGATTTCACTGGGATCCAGTGACTCAGCTCATCCTGCTAGCGGCAGGATGGCCGGCTCCAGCCTGCATCCTCCCCCATGCCGGGGCGGCAGGAGTCTCTGTGCCTCCCCCAGCCCACGAGGTGATGAGATTTGCAGGCACAGCAGGACTTCTCTCATCAACCCACTCAGCTGTTTAACCTGGAAATGAGTCTATCAGCACCAGGAATGACAACACTGCCCCAGCCCTGAAGCCTCCAGCCTTCACCCAAGCAAAGCACACCCAGCTACAGGACCTACCCATCGGGCCTAGCTGTGCCCAGGGCAGAGCAGAGGCTCTGTGCTGCTGACCATTGCTCATGCCATTTCTCCCCACACCACAGCAGCAGCACTGCTGCGTGCACACCATCAGTAAGACCTTTATAACCACCGCCTACCCCCAGACCTCCTCACGAGACAAGCGTGTTCGGCAAGGTACCACCAGCAACTGAGGACAGACAGCAAGCAGTCCTTGCTGTCCCCAGAGGGAATTTGCCTCTCCCATTAACATTTTTAATTAATTGCATCTGATGTTTGCTGTGTTGACCTGTGCAATGAAGGAACCAACACAGCGTGGTACCCATGAGCAGCAAACCCAACAGCAGGCAGAGCCTGGGGCCTCAGCTCAGAGAGGGACAAGGCAAGGAACACCTCAGTGCCACCAATTCCCCCTCACAGACAAACACCCAAGACATCAAGGCAGTGTCCAAACATACATAGTTAAGCACCTTATACACCTGCCAGCACAGCTCTTGATAGAGATTTGCAAAACAAAGCTACTTTTTTTCGTTTTGGAGAAGACTGCAGCCCTGCTTGACAAGCTGGGCTGCCACCTTGCAGCCCTATTTCCTCGAGGTTTTTAATGCCACCTGACATTCTGAGCAAAAAAACATTGTGTGCAAACAGATGTTCTGACCAAGTTTGAAGTGCAAGAGAGAATTAGAGCTGCCATTTGGCTGTTACAAGCAGCTCCTAGGGGATCAGCTCCTGGTGTTGCATAATTCAATACTTTAACCAATTAACTAAATGACTAGAAAAATCTTTCCTGGTAAGACAAGCAAATGACACAGGCTGATGGTGCCATAAACAGCGAGGAGTACATGCTGCTAGTGCCAGTGATCTGAATCACCCAGGGAACAGCCACAGCCCCAAATACACCTTGAAACCATGAACATGAGGTCAGCCTGGGACCTGAGGGGACAAGCGCTATGAAGAATGAGAGACTTGGTAGAGGGAAGCAATAGCTGAGGACATGACGTAGGGATGACAGCTGATGAAAGCAACCAGGCTGCCCAGGGATAGCAAGGCCATTGATGATTAACTGTCCTGCACTAGACACAGGACTCAGAAAAGAATAAAATACAGATTAGAAAGGACCTCTGGAGGTCTCTGGTCCAACCTCCTGCTATTGGCAAGACTATTGCAAACACTGGACCAAAACATTTGAGTTTTGGAGACCTCCAAGAACAGAGACATACCCTCCCCTCACACTTCTCTAGTGACCTGGTCCAATCCCCCAACAGCCTCCTGACACAAACAGATGGGGCAAAGCTGTCCAACCAGCAGAACAGGCATTCATAGCAAATGGTACGAAGGGCAGGACTGTACAGGTACTGCTGGTAGACACAGGGGAAGGGGAACAGAGCCCTCCATCACTGCAAGGGGAGGCCAAACAGCACCTCAGGGATAAAACATGACACTCAACAAAAGCCACCTCAAAATCACTAGCAGCTTTGCTATAGCATGATGGAAGAAAGACAGGCTTACCAGAAGCTGTGGAGCTGACTACCACTGCAAGTCTCAAGCACCAGGAAACGTGAGCCCTCCTCCATAAACAGGAGAACAGATGGACCTGCTTGCATCACCTAAATAGCCCAACCAGGACCAGCTGGGGTGCATGAAGTCAGTGGATGGCCAACAAAAAAAAGCAAGTGAGGGCAACGCAGGGGTGCGTTGTGTTATGGGACTGGGTGCTGGGAGAGTTGCCAACCTTCCTCAGCTGTTAGAGCCCTTCCAAGGTAGCTGCTGATGGGCAGCCACGAGGAGCAGCTGTACCAGCTAAATCAGCCTGACATCATACTTCTGTTAGCATTTTTGTCCTGCTCATACCTATAGGCATCTGTCACCACAGCTTCCTAGGGTGTGGGTGTGTGGGGCAGTGGCTGGGGAGCAGTGCCCTGTGCTCTGGGATGCTGCCCTTCCCACAGCATCTTCCTATTTCCTTCCGCCTTCTTATGACTGAGTCAGTCCCTGCACAAGCTGAGCCTGGTGACAGAGAACCAGGCACACGAGCTCTTGCACAGGGCCTGCAGCCTGGCAAGAAGTGCCTTGGGGCTGAAGAGGTGACAAGCCTTTCCAGGGCATGGGGAGCGAGCTGGAAAACAAGTGATGCTGATGTGTAGCCTGGGGGCTGCCGCACAATTTGTTCCCAGCTCTGTGGATGGGCAGCCCATGGGTTGCACCAGGTTCTGCTTCCACGTGAGGCTCTGCCCGGGGAGGTCAAAAGAGGGGTTTGGGATGCAGAGCAACCCAAGCGTTTGTTGGGGTGAAGGTGGCCAAGGCAGGAGCGAGGGGCTGGAGTGGGGTGCAGCCCGGGGTTAGAGAGCTCACCATTCCCCAAACACCTCATCCATGGCCATACACACATATGCATCAAGCACACCAGGGTTAGAGATATTCAGGTTATGGCACCTGTTCCCTGCAGCGGGCGTAGGGCCCTTTCTAGATGGCAAGTGGGGGAGATGACCACTCCCCCTGTGCCATAGCCCCTGGGGGGCAACCACCAGCTTGCTCTGGCCACGCTCTCTTTTGGGGCGGGAGGGAGCTGGAACAGGTCTCAGTTCAAGCCCACTCTGAGGTCTTGGCCCTTCAGGCTGTGACAACGCACCTTTGACAGCAGGTTTCTTTGTATTTTCTTATTGCTACTGGAACAAAAACATGTTTTCTCTGCAGTCTTAGCAACCCAGTAGGTGTGCTGCCTGGGGAGGGGTGCATGCAGAGGAACAGCAGGAAGGATCCACTCACACCCCTCACCCCCCCATCCCGTGGGGCTGCTCCTTTGGTGCATCACTCACAGGATGCCCATGTTCCCACTGCCAGAGCAGCCCCCTCCCAGTGCTTTGCATGCTGGAGGGTTTTGGGTGTTGGCGCATGTGGGGGTAGCACAAAAGGCTTATCTGCTTCTCCTGGGGATGAAAGGCCATCATCACATCCACCCAGGAGGAACCTGCCCAACCACCCACCTCCACCTCTGCTCTGCCAGACACTGCCTTGGTGCAGTGGCTGGAGAGCCCAAGGGGAGCAGCACCCACATGATGGTGCCCACAGAGATGGGATGGGGAGCAGGACAGTGCCCGGCAGAGCAGTCGGTGGGTTGTAAAGTCCTGTGTTGTGAAATCTGGAAATGATAGGCCAGGAACAGGTCGTGCAAATAGAAACCCCAGAGCAGTGGCTGACAGCTGCCCCAGCACACATCAGCTGGCTCCGCAGAACTGCAGCTGGGAGAAGGTGCAGGTCAGCATGTCCCAAGCTTTGCCAAGAGGTGAAGGCAGCTGCAAAATGGAGACCAGAATAAAAAGCATAAAGTTATGACAAGCTGCACATATATCAGGAGCCCATAAGATCGATGAAAGAAGCAGCGAGCAAAAGGAGAAATCTCTGCCTGACCCAAAAAGGCAGAGGGTGACAAATCATGCAGTCAGCAACCCAGAAAAGGAGAGGTATTTGATAAATATTTCTGTTCAGCATTTGCAAGGCAAAAGCTAAACAATATAGCATGTTATAAAATAAAATATAATCTTTATAAAACACTTTCCATCCTATGAGGGCTCCAGGAAGATGCTGAACAATAGCTACTGAGGTTAGATTTTTAAATCAGCAGGTCTGACACACCAGCGAGTGTAAAGGAGCTGGGCAGGGAGCCGTCTAATTAGCACCTCTGGGTCCCTGGGACTTCCCCCTGGGTCCCAGCACTGGCGTGCTGCCCGTACCTCCATGGAGTAAACAGGATGTCCCAGGCCTGCCCAGCTGACATCAGTCCTGTGCTGAGAGGTGAAACAGCCACAACTGGGCTTGATGGACAAAGGTTTGAAGCAGGGAAATATCATTAGTGTCAATTAACACCATTTTATGGAAAAGAGATCTTGGCAGCTCTATGTTCTTGAGATTGCCCCTATCAGTCACACTTGTGACGGGGCTGATGTAAGCAGCTTGTGTAAGACGTTTGGTGCTTCCAGATGCGTGGAGCAAGCACGTGGAGCTAGTGCATTGGAAATCCAGACGCTCCAGATGTCCCAGAGCCTTGCTGCAAACACAGCACTGCTGCTCAGCCGGGTGTTTCCAGGGGCCTCTGGTGGGGATTAATTCTCATCTCTCTGTTATTTAACACCTTCTTGGTTTCTCAGCAAAGGCAGAAGATGTCCAGGCTCTGGTGAAATGATCCTGTCATAGATGGAGCCCTGGGAGCAGGCTGGACCCACTGGCACAGCACCCAACATCCAAGTGAGGGGGGTCCCCTCCCAAAAAGATGCCTCCCCAGGGAAGGGATTGAAGGCAGCTGCCCAGGAGGGGTTTGCAGCCCCCCTGCGGAACCGTGCCCAGTGCAGCGTCCACATCTCAGGAAGAGGCAGAGAAGCTGGATAAAGCCCAAAGAGGAAGCTGAGGAGCAACGGAGGGATGGGAAGACAGAACTTTCATGGAAAGAAATTCCCAGGACACCATTCACACGGGCCAGAAAAAGAGGTTAAAGGGCTAACTTGATCCCAGCTTATTAAAGCTCTTTCTGATGTGATTAAATATTTGGCAGTGCTTCTGTTTGGCAGACAAGAATGAAATAAGGCTGCTGTTGGAAATCAGGCGTGGATTTCAGTGTGTGAGGGTAGCTGGCCCCTGAAATGCTCTGGCCAAGCCTGCAGCGGGTTCCCCATCCCTGGAAATGCTGTAACTGAGGTTTGGGTAGGCTCAGCCCGCGTGCCCCTGACCTGGCTATCCTGATGGCTTGTCTCTGAAGCTGCACAGGGTCCCTCTTCATGAGCCTGGTCTTCATCAGAAAGGTGCTATGGAGAAATCAGGAGGGGGTCCATTTCTGCCCTAGGCAGAGCCTGTGGTGCCTGGACAGCCCCTGCCCTCAGGGCATGTCTCACTTGGCCACATTCAGGCACCACTGCTTGGGGAACTCTTTGTCCCACTAGGGAGGCAGCGGTTTCCTTACGGGTGGGGACATGTTGCTCTGTGCACCAGGTGATGGAGGGAATGTGGCTGAAGGGCACAACTGAGGCTGAAGTGGGTGCAGCCACCAACACCCAGGCACCCTGAGATGGTTGTGGTGAAGCAACCAGATGCACACAGTGATGATGTCCCAGAGACACTGGTCCCCTCACCCCTGCACCACAGTGGCCCCCTGCATGACTGCCCTCATTGGTCTGAGCTTAGGTTAAACTGGGATGAACAGGTTTCAGGTGGGGCAAGGAGCACGACACAGCCCTGCAGCTCCACTATGTACAAAATCTGTGCTTATGGACTGGCCCCTGTGTCAGCCCTGCTTGGTGGGTTGCACCAGGGCTTCAGGCAGATGTAGAATCTATTGATGGGTTTTCATAAATATCGGCATAAAGACAGTCTCAAGGAGAGATCAGGATTTATGGCTAGCCTCTGCCTGCCTGGCTGAGCCCCATCCTTCATTGTTCACCTGGAGCAATAAATCATGGTCTCCACGGGCTTGTCACTTGTCAGGTTTTGATGGGCAGCTCTTCTGGGCAAGCCCAGGTGAAGACACCTAGTTGATCTTTTTTAGAAGACAGTTTGCTGCTGACAAGAAGCAATAAAGAAAACATGGCTGATTAATATACTGTCTTCTTTGGCATGCATGCTAGAAATAGAGGGGTGGATAAAAAGGTGATGATAACCAGCATGATTAGAGACCCACAAGGGGAAATGAACATGTACTTCAAATTGGAGGCAGCAGAGCACAACACCTGAGCCACGATTAAAGACGAATCCTGCAATCTGTCCTCGTGTGGACGCCACCAGTTTCTCTGTAATTCGGCATGCAATTGGAGTAATTACTCAGAGCTCACCCTAAGGAGTGTGGTGGAACATCGTGTCGGGTTGTTTCTCTCTCTGGTGTTGTGGCAGCAACTTGTAAATCACTCTGAAGTACCTGAGTGTGATGCTGAAGGAGCTGGCTGCAGGCAGGGCAGCTCTGTGCCACTGTCATCATGTACTAGGGCCACAGCTGAGCAGGGCTGTGCTGGCTCCTGCACCCAGCCTGTGGGAATGGAGCAAGAGTCCCTCAGCCCAGGGCGTTTGCCAGCAGAGGTAGTGCCCAGAAATTAATTGCCCGGCAATAATTTAATTCATGCTTCTCTTTTCCTCTCAGTCCTCTACATCAGCACCACTTGGCAGACTGGGCTGCCCATAATCCCTGCTCTGCACTCAGAGCTGCATGTAATCCCTCCCAGCAGGCAGCTGCCCTTCCTGGTTGTTTCCCTCTGCTCCAGCCTTGGCACAATCCTCTCAAACAGCCCTTTGTCACCGGCCGCCTCTTTCCCGTGGCTTGGAGATGTGCCACGGAGGTGCGCTGCCAGTCAGTGGCAAAGCACCAAGCAGTGCTGCAGTGCTGCCCACCCATTTTAATGAAGGCACAATGGGCTTGCCATGGCATCCCACATGTTGGTCCACGGGCTACTGCCCTGGGGTTCCCAGTGGTGGCCAGTCCCCAGATCAGCTCCATGGGTGCAGCAAGCCTGCAGCATCCCCTGCCTCCCTGCCCTGCTAGTGGCTGGGCACTCCTGGCTGGCAAACTTCCCCAGCTGGCTAAACCTCCCCCCTGAGTGTGCCAGCACCTCCCAGTCATGAGCCATGGGGTGGCTGGGCAAAGAGCCACAGCCCTCCCCCCCGCCCCCAACTTTGCTGATGAAGCCACATGCCAGCCAAGGGAACACGAGGACATTTTTTTGCCACCTTGGGAACAGTAGCTGAGGAGTATGTTTCACAGAGGACTCTGGGCAGCTCACAGCTCTGACTACCAGCAGCACAGGGGGGACAGCAGCTGGTAGGGATGTTTCTGCCCTGCCCACAGCGATTGCTGCCAGGGCTTTGCCCACACCACAGAGCCAGTGGGAGAGCAAAGCAGGGACAGAGGGACCTGGCCTGGCTCTGCTCATTGCTGCTCCTGCACAAACCAAGAGCAGCATTGACAGGTGCAAAGAGGTGGGAGACCCCAGGGGGACAGGAAAGTGCTGTGTGCATTTTGAAACTCAAAGGGTGGAAGACTTTGCACTCCATGAGCACCAGGGCATGGATTGGCCCATGGCCCAGTTTTGATGTCTCCGCTTCCCAACAGAGGAATTCAGCAGTGCTGGAAATCAGACTGTGGCATTATGTGAGACCTGTACCTGGCTGCTTATCACTTCTCAGAAGCTGTTTAGCAACCCCACTCCCTGCAGCCTGGTGCGCAACCTGCTGAAAGGCAAGTGTGCCGCAAACCACAAGGACCCTCCTCCCCACGGTCACTGCTCTTAGGGGACTTGAGACATCGCCCTTCAGCAGGCAAGGAGCCTGCTCTGCCAAGTGCCAACTTGGCTGGAGCTTGTGGTGCTTCCCAGCAGCAGATCAAGCGCGGGGTCCATCTTCCTGGCTGTGTCGGTTCTCTGCCGGGAGGTGCTGATTAGCTCCGCTGGTTGCTAATTGCCAGGAAAGGCCGGGTGCAGAGGTTGGGGCGGAAGAGGGAGGTCAGGGCAGCCTGGTAAGCGGTAGGGCCCTTGGGCCTTGCCTGCGGAGAAGGGGCCACCGGTGCCAGGGCTGCCTGCTGCTGGAGGGTGGTTCCCTTTTTAATTCCATGGATTGACATCGGTTTTGATGTCAATACAGCCAAACCCTTGAAAATTTCCATCTGTGACTCACCTCACCTCTGCATCTCACATGTTCAAGGAAAACAAAGACCACAAGATCCAAAAATTTCCTCCCAGGTACGTTGAGACGGTAGGTCCACAACCGCATGGTGAGCTGATGCTTGCCTCCATGTTTCACAGTGACCAGCACCTCCCTCCTTGCTTTTAATGTTTTGGTTATTTTTTTTCCCAAATCACCTACACCTCTGCCCTGGGGCTCCTGCCTCAGCTTTCCCCAGTAAAACACCTGCCACACGTGGCAACACACAGGCTCCTGTCCTGCAATGCAGCCACCCGTGTTCATGTGCCAGGAAAAGCACTGTCCCATCCTCCTGCAGGACGCTGCCTGCGCTTGGAAGTCTGGATAGGATGACATGAAAAATCTCACCCGACTGTGCACAAATGCACAGCTACGTGCGCTCACCCTCCCTCAGACACTCGCTCCCCTTGGCCAAATATCCCAAAGCGCAGGCAAAAGAGAATCTCTGCTTTTGGGGCCAGGTGTTGAATGAAGCTGGTGTGTGAAAGAGGGTGAGAGCGTTTAAAGCCTTTTGCTTATGATGTCTAATAACGATAAGCCTCCTAAAAAGATGAAAGATGCCCTTCAGCGCACTTTGGAGGGAAGAATAAGGCAGGAAGAGACGCCAGCCTTAAATTACTGTGAAAGCTGACACTACCTGTTAACATTTAATGTGCAAAAAGGCCATGTCCCACCACATCTTGAAAGAAGCTTCTTGCATTTTAAGTGTGACCAATAACGACTGGAGATAATTCATGCCTCCTCCTGGCAGGTGCAAAAGCTGCCAGCAGATATTGTCTTTCCTGCTATCATTTTTCCCTCTGGAGGCGTAAGTTCACAAGCTGTGAACATAAATCCATGAAGAAAGCCCAGTTGATATTCAGCCTAATGCAGAATGTAAGGCAAGGAAGTGAAGCTGCAGCTATGGCACAGCCTGGGAGCAAGGAACGGCTCATGTTCGGGGCTTTAACCTGAACAGGCAGAACAAAGCACCACATCTTGATTTATTTTGCTTTTTGATTTATAGCCAAAGACTCTTGATGCAAAGCCTCCCATGCAACACAAATGGGAAGTGTTTCTTCAGGGCTGAAATTGTTTACTGGATTTAATACAACTGGTAGCAGGTTTTTAGTTTCCTCTTGAGCTCTCAAGGCTTTAAAGGCAACACTGTTGGCAGGTATTTTCTCCTAACATTGTTCTGAAAAAAGAAAAATAGTTGAGGCCTCTGGGATTAATGGCCCTTGTTGTGTGAAACATTTATCACTGTTCATACAGCTCTCCTCAATCTTTATTTTTATCAAACGCCTGTGACCAAAGATCTTTGCCCTATCTGAAAGTATTTCTTCCCCATCAAACACAGATCGGTCGACGCTCCCATGTGCACACAAATTTCACATTGCTAGAAAATTATAGTGTTCAGGTGACTGTGCAAGGAGTCTTGCTGGTCCAGTATACTCCATGGGACACGGTGTGCTGCTCCCAGAGGAGAGGCTGAAGCAAGGGGAGGATGTGGGGGTACTGAAGGGTGACACCTCCATCCTCCTCTGCAGAGCCTTGAGAGCACAACTCCAGCAGAAGGGTCCCCAGGCCCGGGGACTGTCCTGGCACACCCTCAGCCTGGTTTTGCAGCACTCCCCAGCAAGATCCACTCCACAGGCCAGGAGGGCATCATGGGCCTTCCCACGGGATGCTTGTGGGAAACGGGAGCCTACCAGCTCCCTGTTCTAACAGTGGTGCTCAGAAGAGCTCCCACAAGCTCAGCACTGGCACTGGAGGGGTGGGAATGAGATGAAAGTGCTGAGAACAAATTTTCTCCTAAACCAGTAAAACGCTCGCTGCTTGTTCTCAAGGGGCAAGGGAGAGCCATGACTCACCTCTCCGCCCCGCAGCAGGATGCTGCGGGGAGAAGGGGAGCAGCCCACAGCCTTCCCCACACCCTGCTGGCCACGGGCAACAGGTTGAAAAGCTAGGGGGACACTTTCCTGCAAACACCCCTCTTCTATGATCTGCTTTGTTTGAACAAGGAGAAAACTGGCACAAGCAGAGGAAACACTGGAGAGCAGTCCCAGACAGCAGCAGGAGACCTCATGCTTGGCATAGGAGTCAGGCTGCAAAACCAAACCCTGGCACACAAGCCCAGCACAAACCCTGGTGGCAGTTTTCCTTCTGCTTTGTCCTAACAGCACCCTGAGCCGCACTCCAGAGGAAGAGCCTACGGCAAAACATCATGCTCAGGACTGGGCTTCTCTCTACTCTGCCCTAGTGAGGCCACATTTGCAGTTCTGTCTCCAGTGCTGGGCTCCCCATTTCAAGAAAGACAGGGAACTACCAGAGAAAGTCCAGTGTAGGGCTATAAAGATGATGAGGGGACTGGAGCATCGCTCTTATGAGGAAAGGCTGAGACCCCTGGGGTGTTCAGTCTGGAGAAGAGAAGACTGAGAGGAGATCTTATCAGTGCTTATAAATATCTAAAGGAGGGGGATCAAGAGGACGGGGTCAGTCTCTTTTCAATGGTGCCCAGTGACAGGACAAGGGGCAACAGACACAAATGAGAACACAGGAAGTTCCACCTCAACATAAGGAGAAACTTCTTTGCTGTGTGGGTGGCAGAGAATTGGAACAGGCTGCCCAGGAAGGTTGTGGAGTCTCCTTCTCTGGAGACTTTCAAAACCTGCCTGGACACGTTCCTGTGCAACATGTCCTGGGTGATCCTGCTCTGGCAGCAGTTTGGACTCGATGATCTCCAGAGGTTCCTTCCAAACCCTACCATTCATTGATTCTGTGAAATGGCAGGGCAAAGATTTATATTTATTCATAACTATGGAGAAAGCTTATATCTGCCCTCTAGCCCCATCCCCTTTTCATGCAGAGGTGGGGAAGCAGTAGCAAGCCAGGTTTTGTAGCACTGTTGGGCATGGCTGCTGGTGGCTTTGAGCTGCTGTGAGGGTTGTAGGAGACACTGGAGAGGAGCAGAAGACAGAAGTTATGTGAGTTGGATACAATGCCTTAGTTCTCCTTTTATCTGGAAAATAAACTATTAAAGATTTGCTTGGAAAGGGCGTTCTCTCTGATTGACAATTCCAGCTGTAGAAATATCAGAAAAATTCCAACAGTTGTTTGTTATGGCAGTTTGAAAGAAGAAACCATCATATGATTATTCCAAGGCAGCAATAAAATGGAATTAACAATATTTGAAAATATACAAAAAACCCCATGACGAATCACCAAAAAACCTCCCAACACCCCCCTTCCCCCAAACAAAACATGAAAATAGTTTCAAGTTCAGCAA